>JAGFZM010000337.1:403428-449735 GCA_017657215.1 Limnothrissa miodon | reverse complement strand
AGAATGGCGTATTGTTTGTGCATCATTTGAATTGAGCGGCCTGTTGAAATCAGTTGACTGACTTTATAATGTGTGTAAGTAGTGGAACCGTGTTGTGTGTTTTTGGTCAGCAGTTGATGATCACACTGATAAGGATTTAGGGAAACAGAAAGGGAAACGTTTTCCCGTACACAAAAGAATCCTAAAGTCCTAAAGAATATTCCTAGCCAATTTTGACTTTTTTATTTTCCATTTCCTTTTAGAATTGTTTTAGTTATTACATCTACATTTTAAATGAGTATATTATTTTTATTATTTATTTTATTATTCCCAATGGAATGGTTTTCTTGTTTGTCCTGTCTTGTTTTTTTTCTGGAATAGTTTTGTTCCAAAAAGGGGTAGAGTACAGTGTGCACCCTCATGCTAGTTGATTGTCTCCATGGCCGACAGATTAGCTTTGCTCCGCAGACAGGCAGCAGAAGGCTCCGGCGAGTGTGGCGCGATAAGTCGCAATTACTGTTTACTTGCTCCCGTGTTGACGGCTGGGCTCCAAGGGGTCAAGGGGTCAGCGTGAGAGCGGTCAGGCCGACAGCATCACCGGGGCGGCTGCTGCAGAGCCATTAGCGGACAGCACAGGCCTCTCCCGCTGCGTGAGAAAGACAGAGGCTCATCCTCCCCCCTTTAAGCAGGGACAAGACCCTAAACAAGAGATTTTGCCACTGTCCTTGTTGACTTTCTTTGTTGTTTGTGAGCCCCCATCCACACACACACACACACACACACACACACACACACACACAAACACACATCCACACACACATACTGTACAAAAAGAGAGTGGAGTCATCTTGCTGTACTGACTGAATTTGGTGAACTTTCCTGTTATTTTCTGTATGTCTAATTTATGCTTCTCCCTGTCATTGTATTTCATGGCTTATGATGAACGGGAGAGGATCGTCGTGATTTACAGTCTGCTATTACATTGACTCCACTGCACCTGGTCTGCCTGCTAGTTATTCCAGGGCTCCAAATTTTCACATTTTATTTATTTTGTGCAACTGTATCAATGTCACCTCTAAGCAGACTGATGTACTACTATATGCTTATATGAGCATTTCGGAGAATTTGAGTCAGAGTTATACTACTGAGAATATATGACTTGATCTTAAGCAGACTTTTTAAAACAAAGTAGGAGAGCAAATTATGTTAGACAAAATTGAAATATGTGTATGGGGGGGGGATCATTAAATTAAGAAAGCGGAGATGGCTGTGAAGTTGTTGAAAGTGGTTATGTGAAAAATAAATAAATAACACTGAAGTATTTAATGACAATAATGGCACATTTTTTTCCCTTCTTTTTTTCACTGACATGTCCCGGTTAAGAACTGGTATAGCTAGGGGGGAGTAATCGTTGTACACTGAGGGGAGGTATTTGGTTTTGGGGGGCCGAGATGCTTTTTTCAAATCTGTCTCAGAGGCTCAAGTGATTTTCAGAAACGTAGACCCTAGCTTTAGACACTATTTTTAAAAGTCTCGCTGAGTTTTCCTTAACAGATGCTTTTTTAAATTTCCTTTCTCTCTGTTGTGTATTATGTCGAGATACATTGACAACATAGTATAATTGTCAGTAATATACAGTAGTGCTACAAACTGAAAATAATACATTTAAACATGATGCCATAATTCATAGTCTTATTTATATAGCGCATTTCATACACAACGGCGGATCAATGTGATGTACAAAAACAAAACAAAAGTACAGCAGATAAAAAAAGAAGTGATAAGCAAGGATGAAATATGACAAGATGAAAACAAGTAAAACTATGAAATGATTCACGCACATAAGTGAGAGTGTACAGAATATAAAAATAAATATTATAAGAAGCATAGTGGTTAAGTGAATCATTTTTAGAAAGCATCTGAGAGGAGTTTGGTGTTAAGCCTAGATTTTGAAATTGCCAGCAGTAGAGATGAGATAGGCACCAGAAATGGGGAGAGTGTGAGGGGCTCACTTAATGGCCATCCCATAAAGTTCATTTCTGTGTGTTTGGAGATAATCTGTGTTGGGTGCTTGTGCGCTGTCACCCCACATATGAGGAGCCCAGTTATATCCACGCGAGTGCACAGTGGGCACTGCATAAAGCCACCACCATACCGCTATGCAGGGCATGAATCAATTACGTGCACTCAGCTGGGGTGGGGTGACATTATAGTATGATGTGCTAAGTTATTACCTGGGTGGGGTATGGAGAATTTAATGGTTACTGGTCACTGTAGTAGATTGAGGTTAATCAGCATGTGTAGATGCAATGTGTAGATAGCAATTCCTAATGCACCAGTATCTTTAATTTCTTTAAACACTGACTGAGTCCTTTACATAAATATTCCCTTCTCATATCCACCTTTAGCAGTACAAATCTGCAGTGTCAGACAAGAGGGGCTCCTTAGGTGAAGAGATTTACCGGCTTGATGAGGACGGCAGTGAGAGTGTATGAAAACTCCAGCAGATTCATTATTCTGCTCACAGGCCACATTAAATAACAGTTTTCCTTGCGCGTGCCCGCCGCTAAATCCCCTCTCATCCATCGATTCCTACATCCTTTAGGGCCATGTGCCATGCCGCTGGGCTTATCAGCCAAAGCCTTTAAAAGGTATTTAAAAATATTTGTCTTCATAAACTGTTTCTGATGTAATTCCACAGTGCCCTCTAACATTTTTTTTTACAAATCTCTTGAGAAAAAAAGCATATGGGCACATGAGCACATGAGGCCTTTTCCCCTTTCTTTTCATTTTCCACTACTCTTTCTTTTCATTTTGCAATTTTCCATTTGGAAGACTTGATCAAATAGGACTTCTTGTCATATATAATAATTGCTTAATATTATAAATCCAAACACCGTTAGCTCCTGTCTCTCCCTCCCTTGTGCTAGCCTGGAGTGCATTCCCTCTCCTCCCCCCCCCCGTTCTGTCTGTCCTGAGAGTGTACTGTATAGGTGCTCTCACAGTTGGATTCACTTGAATTGTTTGCACATCCTGGTGCAGTGGTAGAGGCCCAGCTCTAACATGGATTGATATTCCCCCAACCAGGTGGTTCCCTTGCCTCTGCTGAGGCTGCAGTGCCGGGTTAGGTTGAAGGATATTCTAGACCCCGGGCTACACATGTTACTCAGAATAAAGAAGTGAGCGGTGTGTGTTGGTACAGTGGGAAAAGATGTGGGTCCCGCTGGATGAACCTAGTTGTCATCAAATGGCCAGTGCCAGATGCCCAGTGCATGGTGCTTCCAGATGTAGTTTTTCATAGGGAGTTATGGAGATGTTTTACCCATGCTGATGGATGTGTGGAACATACTTGTACTGCACCTTTTGTCTTTGTGCACCAAACGGGAAACTGACACATAACATGTTTTGTTTGGACAAAACAAAGATTTCCTTCCAGTTGTCTGTCCAAATTGTATGTTGTGCGTGGTGGTAATGCTGTGGATCTAGAGGGTGAGGGGACGGAGGCTTAGAGGAGCTTGTGAGGTTTGTGATGAGTGAATGCGAGCAGATTGGATAGGGGGGCTAAAATAATAATAATAATAAATGCAGCTGTGATGAGTGCTGACAATGACTGAGGTAATCCCTGCTTCCTGCCCACGGGGGTAGAAAGAGGATCATTGTCCTTGTAGTTTTCCCCATTAGTGTGATGGAGGCTCATTTTAATTTGAAAGGACCATAAGGACGATTAGGGAGGCCTGAACTTGCTCGCCCACACGCACTCACACACACACACGCACACACACACACACACACACACACACACACACACAAATATACACACTCACCCACACTTTTACAGACGCATACACATAAAGGAACACTATTGTATAGGAGCCGTACAGGTCAGGTCAGATGGATGAACACCCCACACTGCAAAAGCTATTATCTTGTTGTCACCTGTTCCGGCATTTCTCCCGCGTGCCACTCTGTAGGAGTTTCAAATCCACTTTGTTAAGATGAAAAGAACTTTAAATAGTGCTGCCAGTGACATTTTGAGTATTTCACACAATAACACCTCACCTTGTCTGGGTATATAGGAGTGAAGGCAGTACTGGTCCCCCCACTCAGTGCTTCTAATGGAGCATGTGTGCAGACACAGATCATGGAGTGTAAAATATTCACTGCTAATCTCATCTGTATAGACACTGTATGTGTGCTTGGTATGTAAATAGATGTAATACATTGAGTTTGGGTTTTTTGTTTGTATTTTAGTAAATTATAGCAAAATATGGTATATTTGGTAACACTTTAAATAGGCACACACTATTCACTGTTAACTAACTGCTTATTTGAAAACATACTAGCCATTTGATGGTCATTACAATTATTCCACAAAATACTATTAATGATATATGATATATGATTTCTAATATTATAACTCCTATTTACGGTTTTTTAGCAGTTAGTAAGCTAGTTGTTGTACATGGGTACATAAGGTTTATAAGGTGATGGTACAAAGAATGAGTTATTCTCATTCAATAATACTATTGATTGTAACAAGTGGAAAAGCAAGTGTAAATGTGTACAAGTCTCTAAATAAGGCCTAATTAAATAAGTTTGGTAATAATCAAATATATTTCCTGACAATTAAGTATATTAAGATACTATATTAAGATAGTAAGATACAATTCATACAAATAACTTACTATGATTAATTATTAATAATAATACTGGAGAAATTCTTATTAGTTAATGGTATAATCATTGACTGTGTGTATACAGTATATACAGTACGTAGAATAAAGTTGTGCAGAAATAAGCTTACTTAACTTAATCAGCTAACTTTAACAGCTAACTCTTACTTTAGCCATCTAATATCTTAGTTAACATTACGCTTTCTGCTAACATTTCTATATGAGTAACAGTGACTACTGTAGCCAGTGTAACCAGTCCACAGCTAAACGACTCTTGTCTGTTCAACCTTCTCTCTGCATCCCCAGTTAAGGTGAGCAGGTGATGAATGCCTACTGCAGAGAGAGAGAGAGAGAGAGAGGGTGGGGGAGTTAGGACTTTGTGTCTGATGGGAGTCTGTAATGCATATGATGCATGAGCATTTGCTGGGTTAATGTCCATGAGAAGGGCCACTGATGTGATGGCAGTGGAAATTAATCTCTCTTAGGGCAGCCAGGCCGGCACCGTGTTTGCATTTCTCACTCAGAGCCAAGCGCTGCTCCACTTGATTAGGAATAATGATTTTGTTTTGATATGAATTATTTTGAATTTTATTTAGGAACATATTTCACCACACACACACACACACACACACACACACACACAACATCTCTAACACAATTTAATGATGTGAAACAAAGATTTTCATTCTAACCAGTATGTACGTAGTGGGAAAGAAATCAGTAATGTGCCGTAAGCGTAATAAGCCAAATAAACAAAAATAAATGAATAAATAGCAGCGAGTATGAATCCCCTTCAAGTAAACACTGGCAGAAATCATTAGCAGGGGAAGGCGTGTGTGCACTATTGATTACAGCGAGGGTCACAGAGGTGATGGTGGCCAAGCATTAGGCTGTTCATCAGCCACATTTCTGGCTGCTGAAGACAGATGCCAGACTGACAGACTAGCCTCTGGGGCCCAGGACCCAGGTGTCGCCTCCTCACAGGCGGAAGCGAGCGAGCGCTCCAGCAGCCTGCCGACCAAGGCAGGAGAGAGAGAGAGAGACGCTCCAATTAGATCACGTCTCTGTGTCATCCTGCAGTGGGGGAAGCAGAAGAGGGATTCAGAGAGGAAGTAGGCCTACGTCAAAATGTGTGTAGCTATTGTTCGATTAGTTCGATTTTAGCCTAGTTTTTTTTTTTTCTAAACACTAAAATATTGACATTACAAACAACACAAAGTAAATGTGAATGAAATGGACAGGATATTCAAAATAGATATTAATAGATAATATTTGCAAATTTTCAGGAAAAAAAAAGATGAAACTGCTGCTTCCCTAAGCGTTCGTGAGCGTGCTGGAGAGAAAAGCTCCTTCACTGACCTCTTAGCGTGATTTATTAGAAAGCTCTTCAGAAGGGAGTCTGGGGACGTCTGGGGTAATAAACGCTCGGGTCCTCTCCCGCGCACTGGAGAGCAAGAGCGGAAACTCCTGGCACCGGCTCTCATTAGGGCCTCATAATGAAGCTGCTAGTCCGACATGACAGTTTAGACTTCAGTTCGCCTGCTCTCTGTCTCGTAGGTCACAATTGTCATTTAAATGGTGGTACAAGTCTTCTGCCGTACTTCCCCTCAGTGGCTAACCAGCAGTAAGGGGGGATAGGGACCAGAAACGGCTGGTAGCTGCTGTTATCAGTTGGTGCAGGAGGGCTTTACTCCTCTATCGCAATGCAGATTTGTGGTGCGTTGTAGAGCGATCCATTTTTCAATGTGGCCACTAGCCGGAGATAAATTAACAGATGTCTATTGATTTCCTTTCCGGCTTCAGTCCCATGCCTTGTTTACACCTGACAGAAAGGACTTTAGTGCGCCGAACAATTATTGGATGTAACGTGTGTTATAATTAGCCCCAACCACTTTTTTCCCCCCTCTGATCCAATCAGGAATTGGCAGGAGAGTAGCTAAGCTGCTAATTTTCTGTGTTGTAGTTGTTTATGCCTTTTTTATTTGCTAAGTTCCATTGGAGTAGTTTGGCTGAAACATAGCCTTGCATCAGTGTTCAGTCAATGCCGCCCATGCACTTGCCAGGGGCCTTCACCCCATCACTTTAGTGTTTATCGAGAGCCCTTTTAACACAAGACTACAGCCACTTGGCTCCGGGCTGCCACACACCAGCCAACTGTTGTCCATTTCAGTTTAGCTTTTGAGTCATTATTAGTGCCATGGGCTGTTCATATACATATGAGAATGAAACACACTGCTGGGCGGGTTACACTTCAGACACCTCAAGGAAATCGTTGTGTCAGTTTTTTTTTATTATTATTTTCCATCGCAGCAAATGTTGCCTGAAATGCAAAGACTTGTGGGTTTTTTTGTTTGTTTGTTTGTTTGTTAGTTTTTTTTTTTTCATTTCAACAAAATGCATGTTGCTGTTGTTTTGGAGAACTTGATTTTTTTCTTTCATCTTGAATCACAAGGGGGAAAAAAATGCCCCAATGGCTTGTCATCTTTTTTTTGTGTCTCCGATTCTATTTGACAAGATCACAAAAGCCCCAAGCGCCTTCACAGGATTTCTCTCACCAGCTGCTTATTAAGCTATAAATATCCATATAAAACCAGTCTAGCTTGGCACCATCATGCACTAATGAATGGAGTCAAGTGGCGCGAAGCAGATATGCCCTCACATGCATGCTGTCACAAGTCGTTTAATTGAACTTCCCCAAATGGTCCCATTGTTTTAAAGCCGTCTACCCATTCCCGACAGACATACACACACACACACACACACACACACACACTCTTCCATGATCGTGGATGAACTCATGTGTGCATACACATCTACACACACACACAATGCTTGGAGCCATCAAAACTCAAGCGGGTGTTACAAATTGTCTCTCTATTACTCTGAGCTCTTTCATTTTGCCTCAATCATTTGTCTGCAGTGTGTGTGTGTGTATGTGTGTGTGTGTGTGTGTGTATGTGTGGGGGATCACCAGTAGGGAAGGAGGGCGGGTGGCAGAGAGGAGTGATGGATGGCAGGTGGGCAGAGGTGCCAGGGAGCAGGGGGTGCACAGGAGCTAAAAGGGGTGGGAGTTAACGTTCACTGTATCAGGTGGAAGAGGCCCAGGTCACAGCCACCACACTGAGAGAAGAGAAATGAGCTTCACGCTCACTGTGTACGGGAGAGAAGAGAGGAGGAAGGGAAGGAAGGAAGGAGGAGGGAGAGAGATAAGAAGGGAGGGAGGGAGGGAATGAAAGCAGTGGAGAGCATGGAACGACAAATAAGGGGGAGGGGGGAAAAAACGGGGTTAAATGATAGGGTGACAAGCTGTCCCAGTTTGCACTACTGGATGATGGATGGAGACAGAGAGGAAGAAATGAAAGAGAGAAAAAAAAACTAGAAAAGTAGGAGAGGTTAGGAAAGCAGGTTAGTGATGCGATAAAATGGCATCCTTCTGCCAGAAGCCATGCCCATGAAGAGAACATTCTGGGCCTTCTCCTCTCTTCTCCTCTCCACTTCTGCTTGTACTGCTGTGTCTTTGTTTGTCTCCTTTGTTTTCTTTTCTTTGTCTGTTTTTCTGACCTGATCTGGAAGACACGATGCACCGACCTGAGGTGGAGAATAAACAGACGCAAGGAAGAACAGAGAGACGGGGAGGGAGGGAGAGAGGGAGGGAGGAATGAGGGGGGTTAAGAAAGACAGAAAGAGTGAGAGAGACGTGGAGGAGTGCATCTCAAGCTCCATTGAGCACAATTACAAAGAGATGACAGGAGCAGTGGGACACGGAGCAGGGCTGCAGATAACGCCTCTCTGACAGCACGAGCCCAGCCCAGCGCAAATCCCAATGTCGGGGGTTTCCACATTGTTTCAGTCGACTCCTCCTCCACCTCTTTCTGTCTCTTTACCTTTCCCTCCCTCTATTTTCTTTCTCTCTCTCTCACTCTCTCTTATGTGCATGCACTTTGCTACCGGCGCTGTCTCATGCCACTCTGGCGGCCGGGCAGGAAACAAGAGGATGATGGGATTAAGTTTGGCTCATCGGAGGCAAATTGGCAGTTTCAGGAGAGGCGGCCGCTAGGAGTAGTAGGAGGAGGAGGAGGGGGCGGTTGGGTCTGACGGTGAAGGAAAGGGTGTCAGTGATTATTATGGGGTAGGAGCAGGGAGGGTGGGGCGGCATGCGCCTCAGCCCAGCGTGACTATGACAACTGCCACGGCGTCCCGCCGCAGGCTGGCAGGTGGCTAAGCCCTGCACTGCACTCTGGGCCACGCCACCGTGTGCTGCTGCTGCTGATGCAACACCCCCCTCCCAGCATGCCGCAGCACTCATGCATCTCTGTCAGTTTGACTGAGTTTGATCATCAAGCTGGATCTGTTAATGGCTAGAGCCGTCCGCCCACTATTGCTCACACAGCGTTTGTGTGTGTGTGTGTGAGTGTGTGTGTATGTGTGAGAAAGAGAGATTCTGTGTGGGCTTGCTTGCTTGTGTGTGTGGAAGCAAGCCCACACAGAATCTCTCTTTCACACACACACACACACACACACACACATTCCCACCCAGTTTGTCACAGAGCTGAGAGAAACCCTCAGTGCATCTGCTTTATCATTAATTCAGCACCACCCTTTTGGAAGCATTTCAAAATGTCGTAAGCTCAGGAGCCAGGGAATTCCCCTGTTGTGGAGATGAATCAAACCAGAGAGAGAGAGAGAGAAAGAGTGTGTGTGTGTGGGTGTCTGTGTGTGAGTTTGAGAGACAGACCCAGGGAGAAGGATCGGAGAGACAACGTGAACAAACAGATGTTCTCGGAGATGTTGCGCTGCCCTTATCTTTCACATGCACCGTCGTTCTTGTAGGTTGAATGACAACCACATTTGTTAAAAAAGCCACACAGAATCACCCAGCAGTAAGACACAGCAGACAGAGAGAGAGAGAAATTAGAAGCGCACATGTGTCAGTGGTGGAGTTGGGATGGGTGGGAGTGCTTTTGGCAGAGGTGGTGACGGCTGAAAGTGGGGCAGTCTGGGGGAACAGGCAGGCACCGTGGGACCCTCCAGCTGGCGTCGCCGCATTTCATTGTCACTGGCAGACGAGGTGTGAGGACAGGGTGGGGGGGGGGCGTTGCTTTGAAATAGGGACAAACATGAGCAGGAGAAATAGAAGGAACAAGACCCTGTTGCAACTTGTCTGACCTGCTGGTGTTAGAAGTAGAAAGAGCGGAGGATGGAGAAGTGATGGAGGGCGTGTGGAGAGCGAGAGAACGAGAGAAAGGCTCCGATGAGTAGCAAGTCTGTGCAAGAGGTGAAGAGAGGAGAGAGAGAGAGATAGGGCTCAAGAGCATCAGCGTGACATTAAGTAGACCCCTCAACTGTGCTCAGTCAATCAGACCATGCCAGATGTAGTCAGTCAATCGAATCACGGTAACTGCGGTCAGTCAGTCAGACCATGTTGTTCAAAAGGGAAGATTCCATCAGCTTGAACCTCTAGAACACATGGGATGCCGGCTGTGTTCGACTTACTTTGGCAGGCTTTCCTCAAAATAATCAATTAAAGTAAGCCCATTTTGTACGTCTTCTAGATTTGCTAATTGTTTTCACATGTCCTTATGTGTGAATGAAGTCCAACATTCCCACTTTAACATTGAATTCAAATCATGCTCAAGTGTGTGTGTGAGTGTGGGTGTGTGTAAACTGTATTTGCAAGTGAGGAAAAAGAGCTCTAAAATAATCTTTTCTCTAGAGATAATGATGTTTGAATCTGTGAAGTCCATCTAACGTTGCCATTTGTAACTATAGCAATAATTATTAAACCTTTAAATAGTTCCTGAATGACAGTGACCTTACGGCACACAATAATGATAATGATAATGAATGATGATCACTTTCAGTTCACTTCAGAGCAATTTTTAAACAAGTAAAGTGCTGACAGCCAATCAGGACCCATTTTAGACATCGCGTTAAATAGACCTCAGTGCATCTCTGGTGATAGGAAATGGTAGTGATTTGACCTTTTAAGGTGGTATTACAGGAAACCACTTTAAATACATAACAGGGTGGCGGTGGCAGCCAAATATGTTCTTTTTCTCTCTCCCTTGTTTTCTTTTGGGATCAGCAAGACCCTTACCCATAGTGCAAACAAAACTAACACCCTACTGATTTCTGCATGGACTGATCTAAAGTGGATGACATCATAGGCATGTCATCTTCAGCTGTAATCTAGTGGCTGTGCCATGCCTCCAGCCATGTGTCATTCTGAGAGAAACTACAGGCCTCAGTAAATGGCGCTTAATAGCCAAGACTGCCACACTCATCTCACCCATTTAGCACCAATGACTTGCTTGCCTGCCTGCTTCCAGGCCTGTCATGGGACAAATGATATCTGAGGCTTAGAGGCTGTTGCACTTCGTTGGCTGATCTGAGGCCGTGCTGGTGACAGGGTGCTGCGCTGGGGAAGTGTTCCTTGGGTGAGAATCTCGGGCTCGGGTCCCAGCGGAGCTCCTGTGAGCCTCTGCTGCTGACTGATTGTGCATCTGAATCAGCCTGACTGTGTGTGTGTGGCGATATATGGGACAGAGGAGGTGTTGACAGATAAGCTGGACTCACGACTGGCAGAAAGCAGGAGAAAGAGAGAGAGTGAGGGAGAAATATATAAAGAGAGAAAGAGATAGACAGTGAAAGAGTAATGCTCAAGATCCCCGTCGATACCGTATACATCACTATAAATTATTGTCCTCTAAATAGTGTAGCACAAACCCTCAAGCTGCTCCTCAAGAACCCTCTCACCAACCGCCCTCCCCCAACACGCTCACACACACACACACACACACACACACACACACAAACACACACACACACACACTTCCTTCTGCCTCACAGACAGACTCAGCCTCTCAAACTACATTGCGAAGCTATAAAGCTCTTTTTATAGGTTCCTGTTGTACTGGAGCTGTGATTTGCAAGTTGCCGTTTATTCGCACCGTTTGCTTGAAGCTCCAAATAGGTCCTGATGGAGCCGTTAGCTGCTGCTCATTGGCTAATAGTTTAATTGGGTCCATCTGGAGAAGGGAGTGGCGGGGTGGGCGCAGAGCTCCGAAGTCGCGCGTCGGGTAATTTGTCATCCTGTACGTGGTGACTGGCATGCACGTGGAAAAGGGGGGGAACACGGGGAAGTGCTGTGGCACAGTTCCAACACCATTGGACCACACACACACACAAACACACACACATATGTGCCACAGTCCCTCAAACATGCGTAGAAATGTGCCACAGTACCTCAAACATGCGTAGAAATACACCTACATACATTTACAGTACATGCACTGCGTTTTTCTTCCATTAAGATGTCCAGGCTTCATTGTGTCTCATTATGTCTTTGTGAGGTTATCTAGTGATGTGGCTAGACAACAGGAATCCCCTGGTCTGCACTGGTATGGATTGAGTTGTCTTCTGTGGGAGTGTGTATTATTTTCACAGCTTAGACATCAGGCTTTTTATTCCCACCTCTTTGACATTGAAAGTTCTAATAAGAAATTAGGTCAGTGTATGTGTGTGTCAGTGTGTTCAGCGAAATGCCTGTCGAGGCTCCGTATGTGAGAGAATGTGTGTCTGTTTGTGTGTGTGTGTTTGCTAGGCCTGACAGGTAGCGAGCAGAGCGTGCCCATAGGAGATAAAAGACGTTAGCGTGAGCTGCCATCCTCTCTGTTTCCCCATGAAGGCGGCTCTCCTGCTTCCTGCAGTGTCTGGTGGAGGGAAAGCTCCTTGTGAAATGCGAAACGCCACAAACCCCCTTGCTCTCAGCGCTGCTGGCTTTTGGTAGAGATGCCTGCCTATGTGGCCTTTTACATGTCAAAGAAATCAAAGTACTGTATGCTCTCATTGTCATTAGCGCTGTGCTAGATTCAGCCTGACCTATTTTATGAACTCCAATATAGAATATTGAGCATGGGGTACACTGTATGTTACTGCGGAGAACAGCTTTCACATACTGCCCCTAAAGTCATGAAATGGAATTATGTAAATCTGCAAATGAAAAAGATTTTTTTATTACTCGTATTTTCTAGGCAAGTCTAACCAATGATGACCAAAAAAATGTTCAAATGCACTTTCAGGATTGCCCTCAACCTATATTACTTTTTTAAAGAATAGCCTGCTGGGTTATTGTCTCATGAAAATGGGCAGTATAAAATAAAATAAAAAAAATATTTTGTTGAGTTTTTTAATCGTTCTTTGACAGCTGAAAGTGTGATACTTTTCTCATATGTCTAATTGGTTCTCCTATCATGTTTGAATTGACACCACCACCCACGTGCTTCTGGATCTTCAGCCTACATGCAGTCTGAGCTGCAGTTGCGAGGATGCCTGCAGTGCCAGATACAAACTACAGCCCTAGCCTATAGCAGGAAATAAAAACGAGCTGTGGTGAGCAGGCACACATATGCACAATAAATCCCACGCAAATGGTCAACTTTTTATGCAATGATGTTTACGAAATGTTGAATGTCAAGTATTTGATTTAGCCAAGCTATTCAAAAATCAGCAAGATCTCACAGTCAAGAGCCATTGAGGCTCTTGTGTTAAAGTCTGATGCTACTGTGACTGTGATAAGGGAGTTAAAAAGGATTTTGACAGCAGTCAGTGTTAATGCTGTAAGGCACACCCTACCTCAACTGAAGATGTTCAGAGTTGAGAGAATTTATTTTAAAATGCAGGAAAGTAATCCAAAAAGTAATCAAATGCTATGATAGTAATTGAAATTGTACTACAGTTACTGTACATTTCAGATGGAATTGTAACTAATTACATTAGCTCACTAAACACAGCGTTGATGTTTTATGTTTACATATTTTGCTTTTTATCCTAAATCAGCTCATTGGCTTTATGAAGACATTTTTGTAATGGGTTCTATTTTTGCATGCTCACTTTGCTGTAGCTCCCACCAACCCACCCTCACCTGGCTCAGGAGGGTAATGTAGTCATTAGAGCACATCAGCTGCTTGCAGGAGGCTCCGGGGCCTTGGAGTCATCCGCCTGATGTGGCCGACGATCAAAGCCCGAGATCGCACCTCTTCACAAACAACCCCCTTTGAACCAGCCCGCTGCTGTTTTGGTTTCCTTTCTGTTGCCAGAAAATAGTAGTTTACATGCTTCTGTACTTTTGGAATGATGTTGTGTTATTTAGGGGGTTTTACAGTAAAGGAAAAAGAAAAGAGATGAGGGTTGCAAATTAGTGACAATGCCTGGGGAAGAAGAACTACAGCATGCGCTCGAATAAACTAATTAAGTAGCTAAAGACGCAAGGGATGTACTGCATTTCAAGAAACATATCCAGCCACGCATTTAGTGGCTAACCGCCATTCCACCACCACCACCCCCTCACCACTAACAAACAATAACACTCCTCTAACGGTGATGCAACTGAGCCGGCGTCTCCCAGGAAGGATAATCCCGTTAATGTCCGAGGGAGCGGCACGGGGTGGCGATAAGAGGCAGAGGTGGGGAGGGGGCTGATGCCCGGCATGGGGGGAATGATATCAGCTTCAATTACAGCAGGCAGCCGAGCGCTGCCATGGCCCAAGATGAGCAGACAGGGCCTCTGCTCTCCTGGGCCCCACCACTGATAGCTAATAACCCCACCCAGCTAGCCCACCCAGCACCAGTGGCCAGTCACCTGTGGCAGACTCAACACACATGTATGTTTGGCCAAGATCAGAGTGTGTGTGTGTGTGTATGTGTGTGTGTTTTGTGTGTGTTTGTTTTGTGAAATGCAGCGGACATCTTTTTTATCTCAATGATTTTGTGTACTACATTTTTTTCCTGATGTTGTATTATAGTTATTATATGTTATTAATGTCAAGGTCATGGAATATCACATTGTCCCAGTAGGTCAAATTATGGCACTTCTCTCAGCTTAGTACTGTTTAGGGCTTTAATGATTTTCCATATATTTTCATCCACACATTTCAAATTTTGAAAATAAAATTAAAAATGAGTAACTCACAAGCATTCAAATTGGAAAATGTACTGACTTATTAGCCTTGCACTGTGAGCATTAGCATTGCCGCTGGTGTCACAGTTCAGCCTCAGTAGCTGTGCTAGGAAAAGGGCTCGGCGCTCTTGGCGCTGGGTGATAAGTCGGACCTCTAACCGCAGACTGGGAGTAAATGGAAATGAGATGTGATCTTTATTCTGATGTTCGTTGGAACAAAGAGGCTGAACTTATTGCAGAGCCATGTGGTAAAAATGGAACGCAATGTTTCCATTAGCAATAACAAAGAGTTCTGTCAGTGGACCGACCTTTTCTTATTTCTCTGGTGAATGTCTTTGAATTTCTCCTTGCGTCGCTCTCTCCAGCCGAAACAAAAGAAGGACATTTGCTTCGGGAAGGTAATCTAAATGTAAAGACCAACCTCCGACCGGCGACGCATTTTTCCCCTGCTACAATACAGACTGATGTTCAGCACCGCTCCCAACCTTGATAGTGTGAGTGGCCTGACAAACCAGCAGCCTATGTTGTAGGGGGCAAAATCATTTTCGTTTTTAATATTTTTGAGTTCAGCAAAGGAGAGTAGTTGATCATGGTTTTTCTATGTCTATTTGCCTTCACTCCATTTCTCATAGTGCAGCTTTGAATATGATACTTCATTTACATCCTCTAAACAGTTTCAATTAGTACATT
Source organism: Limnothrissa miodon (assembly GCA_017657215.1). Lineage (NCBI taxonomy): Eukaryota > Metazoa > Chordata > Actinopteri > Clupeiformes > Clupeidae > Limnothrissa > Limnothrissa miodon. The sequence goes on along the minus strand of JAGFZM010000337.1, from coordinate 434,435 downwards.
TATCAGCATAGACTTGCTGCAAAGCCAACAACAATTCTGCAGTACTCCACTACGGGTCCTGATGCCATGTTTATAGACTAATGTACAAATAGGCTTAGTAAGCTACCTAGTGTTTCTAGTTTGCCCTTCTGTGTGTGTGTGTGTGTGTGTGTGTGTGTGTGTGTGTGTGTTTGTGTTTATGCATGCATGTTTGTGCGCCATATGAACACAGATGTGCTCTGATTAAGAGGATGCAAGGGATGACAGAAGTGCATTAGCGTGATATATGTGCTGTTAGCCAACAAGCAGCTAATTCCAAATTTAGCAGCAAATTCACACACAGTCACACACCTGAGTTCAGGCCGAGATTTAGTGCTTGTGTCAGGAATTTGATGGCTTTTAAATATCTACCCCCCCCACCCCCCTCTCTCTTTCTCTCTCTCTCTGTCTTTGATCTTTCTGTAATAAGCAATGATTTCAGGTCTGATGCAGTCTCGCAGAGCCACACCACAGAGCAATAAAGAACGGTAACAGTCCATGATGTGTCATATCATACACAGGCACAGGGAAGGAGCGAGAGAGAGAGAGAGAGTAATAGAGAGAAAACAAGGAAGAGAGGAAGAGAGAGAAAAGGAAGAGAGAGAAAACATTCAATCACCGTGCAAGACACTGCAGGCTAACTGCAAGACAACAGGTTTCCTTTCCCCTCTGAACAGGTGTTGTCCATCTGCCCTGTGTGTGTGCGCGCACTCCTGTGTACATGTGTGTGTGTGTGTGTGTTAATGTACGTGTGTGTGTTTTTAACTCCAGCCTGTTATTTGTCCCACTTAATAGCTCTTAGTGAGTCAGACTGGAGGAGTTTTCCCCCCAGAGATGGTCCCCCACATCAGGTGCCTGAGTCTGAGCCTGCTCCTTGTCCTCGCCTCCTCTCGCCTCCTCTCTCCTCCTCTCTCCTCTCCCCTCTCCCTCTCCCGCGCTTTTCCAGGTCAGCGCAGCTTGTGCTGTGTGTAATCAGAGCTGAGGCCAGGGCCCGCCCGCCCGGCTGCCTGGCTGCCCAGCCGCCCGTCGAAGCACAAGGATCCAGACAAATGCCGAGTGCATTGACATTGACTCGCTCCGCTCTGCTTCTGGCTCCTGGGGGTGGGGGAGGGGCGAGGAGAGGGGGGGAAGAGTGGTGCACCTTTTGACAAGACAGTGTTTGTGCATGTGTGTTTGTGTGTGTTTGTGTGTGTGTGTGTTTGAATTAAAATCAGATTGAGTGTCGCAGCATCATCACCTTAACAGCCGAACAAAGGTGCTTCGGTTCAAGGATTGCGATAAAGGCACACCTGTCTGGCAAGCTTTAGTGCAGCTTGATGAGCTGTCGGCACAGAATCTTTATTTATTTCTTTATTTCCTGGCTGTGTGTTGGCTTTGTTGCTCATGATCTCTGACTATCTCACATTTATCCTGTCTCTCTCTTTTTCTCTCTTTCTCTCCTCCCATCCCTCCCTTTCTCATTTTGCTTTTGTGTGTGTGTGTGTTTGTGAATGTGTGTTTGTGTGTATGTCGTAATGTGTGTGTTCCCATCCAGCGAAGGCTAATATGAACACTGAGTCAGAGTCCCCAAGTGCTTGGCCTTTCTCATGCACATTGCTTGCTAAGCAGCTGCACCTGCGTTAGCCACAAGGCGCTAGGCTTTGGGGCTTATGAACTGGCTGTTGCCAAGCCAGCTCTCATGGCTAGAGCTGTTCTAGAGTCAGCCTAGACAGGACCCAACCCCAACGCTCGCTGCGTAACCTGATGCTCACGTCCCAGCTCAAATGTCATTTCCCCCCTCACTGACTCAGAAACAATTCAGTTGTTTCTCTCTCGACAAAATGTTTTTTTTTTTTGTTATTCGGCAGGCTGGAAACTTGTTGTTTGTCATGTTTGTCGCTTTATTGAGGCGCCATATGTGGACTCCGCTATCTAAGCTAATCCAAAGTGCTGTGCGTGTGAGAGAGGAGATTTGGTGCGGTAGGGGTTTTGGTTAACAGTGTTTGCCACTGAGGCTCTAGCAGTGAGTGTGTGTGTGTGTTTGTGTATGTGTATGCACTGTTCTGTGTGTGTGTGTGTGTGTGCGCACGGTGGGGGTGGATTAGCCCAGCGCTCACTGCCGGGTCGGGGGCCCGTGAGTCATGAAGGACATGATGTGGTAGGCTGGAAGCATGCGAGCTTAATTAAGCCCCAACCTGCTGACTCTTGAATGTTGTTGGCAAAAAAAGATGGAAGTTCCCATCCCTGATTTCCAGCCTGTGCTCTTTCAGCGCTGATTACCTGCCGTATTATTACCTTGAATCAAATGAACCCTGGCTGCCATTGCACAGCTGGAGTCTGTGCTTCAACCCAGCACCACCGCCACAGCGTGGATGTGGAAAGCTCTTTAACAAATCCTTTTAGATTAGCATAGGCAGTCATAACAAAGTTGAGGATCTGCTCCACTTTAAGACAAGTGTCGCATGTGCTGAAGCAACAGCAGAAGCTGGAGGCTGAGTCTGGGAGATACGAGGCATTATAAAGTTCTTCAGCTAGCTCGCGGCACTGATTCAATGTAAAGGCACGGAGAAATGCAAATGCACTTACTGTTGTCATGTACACGTACAGATGTTGGAGTTTCTTCCAGTAAGGACCAGTAGGGTTCATTTACCCTCTTGGTGTAAATGCATAACAGTCACTAATCAATTGTGTTTAGAGCAAGACTCAGGTAGGTTGTAGGTTAACACTCAACCATGACATTCCCTATATAGTTCCATAATAGATAATTATTATGCACATCTAATCTAAATGATTTTTGGAATCTGAGATATATTATATATATAACTATTTTGATAATTTTACGATTATTTAGTTTTATTTTAGTATTAATAATATTTTAATATTAATATTATTATTATTGATATTACCTTGCATCAAATCAGTGGGTAATTAGGCTACTTTAATATGTGTTTAAAAATGAAGTGCTTTTAAAAGTGTAAAACTTTGCCTAGTCTTAGTTTTGAGTTCTCATCTGAATTTCCCATCTGCACTTCCCCTCACAGCCCAATGTCATTTCTGCAGTCTGCTGCTTTCAAAAATGCCTTCCTGCATAATACCTCTGGCCTCCCCTATCTCTCTTGGACAGTTGCAAGTTGTCAGTGTTATCCTAGCAGGGCTTGCTGAGCAGTAGCTGTTAGCCCTGGACAAAGATAGCCAGCACCTCAACCTCCTCAGCCTAAGAATAGCACTGGTGGGTGAACTCCGTGTCAGTGGGCCTTCTTCTGGATTATTGTCAGCAGGGATGGGCTTTAATTCTGAATGAAAAACGCTATGGCATGTGTGTGTCTTCAGAAAGTCAAATTTTTTAACCCCCCCTAACCCCCCTCCACATACTCACTCACACACACACATACACAGTTGTGCCTGTTGTCTGGATACGAATGACTAAAATAATTAGTTTAAGATGAAATAACTACATTGTTAAAGGTGCTCTAAGCGATGTGACGCGTTTTTAGGACTAAAACATTTGTTGTTATGTACATCAAACATCTCCTCACAATCTGCTAGCTCCCTGTCCCCTGAACACACTGTAAAAAAAACACGGTCTCTGTAGACAGCCCAGGCTCCACAAACGGCTAAAAAACACAGTGGGCAAACCTAGCATAACAAACGAAACGAAACATAACAAACATTGTTCCAGCCAATAAACGACAAAAAGGATTTGGAGGAGGGGTTGGGTGGGGGTTGCACGTTCATGAGTCTTTCAGGAAGCATGGGAGGGAGGGGGAGGAGGGAGCTATGCTCCGTTTTGTTTGACAATACTTCGAACGTCAACAAGAAGTGACATCAAACACCATCGCTTAGAGCGCCTTTAAGCCATTAAGCCATATATATTGTGAGTATTAGTCGAAACTGTTATCTCAGATTCTAGGTCATATGAAGGTCAAAAAACATACCTAACAACCACAAACGATGATGTCAGATATAATGAAGACTCGCATTACAAAACAAATAACTGTAATTAGTCATTTAATGTCCTAGAAATTCATTGTTTAAAACAGTGTTGGGCTCATAAATTGTTATTTTTTCCATCTTGGCAAGTTTGATTCTCCTAATCGTCTGCGTCAAAGGTGATTTTGACCAGCAACCGAGGCTGCTGAGGTTTAAATGTCCTTGTCAGGACACGGAGAGAGATGGAGCCGTACCTCCCTATTGTCATACTCTATTAACTCTGCAACGTATGCCCCCCCCCCCCCCCCTCCGTCTCTGCTCAATGGCCACCCCCCAACCTGAGCCCCCGTTGGCTCTTCCTGTTTTGAGTTTTTGATTTTACCCTGAGGGTCCAGGCAACCTTCACCAGCCGCCTCCCAGCTCCACTCACTGTCAAGTGTCAAATCTCCTCACCCTGGGCATTCAAACACACACACTTACACACACACACACACACACAAACAAACAAACGAACAAATACACACTCCCATAACAGCAGATCTGAACCCGCCCGCCAGGCCCTAGTTTGGAGCTGAGAGCATTGTCCACTCAGATTGTTTGTTGGACTTTGATGGAAACTTGGCAGTCTTCCATATGTTCAGATGGCACTACTGTCATCCTTAGGAAGTCCACTCAACCACTCATTTAAAGTTTCACATGCCTCGGTTTCTTCATGTGATGGCCCCGACTTTGCAAAAACAATATGTCCATGTTGTGGACCCTTTAGCCAATTTTTGATCACCAAGGTAACTTGAAGTTGGCAGCCTTCTCCTGTATTTTTATGTGTATGTAGAAAGCGAGATAAAAGATGTTCATCTCTGATTACTCCTTCACAAGAAAGAGCCACGCAGCACACACATAATGTGTGAAGATCATGTCCCCTTAAGCTACTCTGCGTTTACACTGGGATCACATGCATGGTGGGCTTGGGTAAAAGTAATTGGTATTTCCCGAGACCTTTTCACTGAACACAAACAGATTCTATCCCTACAACTTTTCGTGTGTGTATTTCATGCCAGAGTGAGACCCTGCGCAGTTTCTTGACTCATTAAAATATTTTTAATCACCGGTGCTTGATACCGCTTGCAGTAAGCTACACTTAGCGCTCTATATCAGTGTTATCTTCTAGCAGCAGCGGTTTAAGGTTGTGTTGCGTGTGATTTAATGTGTGCCGCTGTTATCTCAGCGCTGGCTGCTAGGTGCAGCGACCACAGAAAGAAAGAGCTGACTGGGATGTGCATAGTGCCAGCTCACGTTTGTGTCACAGCATTCCAGAACCTTCCACTGACCTCTGACACCTTGTCACCTCCACTGATGTGCAAGATTTGCTAAGGTTAGCAGTGCGTGCGTGCATGGGTGTGAGCGTGCATGTGTGTGTGTGTGTGTGTGTGTCTGCATATGCACTGGATTGAACATTTGTATGTGTATGTGTGTTTATGCAGTTGTATGACATTTAGATGAGTCCACAAACTGAAAGTATTACCATATGAACTAGGAGTTAAATGGTCAACGTAATTCTTCTTTCTCCAAATAGTAAATTTGAAATCTGAAATAATAATCTCCTCTCAACTGACTTCAGTTACGTTCAAAGCGGACAAATTTTGAAAGAATCTTTCAGAAGTCTGCAGTTTTGCTTCCCTATTTTTAACTTTGTCATTTTCATATCTCTTACTGCTTGCCACATCTCTTATCTGATATCTCGCAGACATTGCGCCGTGATTGCGAGTACACCTGTGGGCCTTCGCTTAAGACTGACGCCAAGTTTCATGCCAGCTACAGCTCTGCCTCCTTGGCTTTTTCATCTTTTGCATAAACCCTGATTGTTTTCTTTGTCTGCCTTACTTCCACAGAATATTCTGCTGCCCTAATGCTTTATTCAGTGTCTTACAAGATATCTGTAATAGCAATGCATACACATGCTCTGTTCTTTTTCTCACTCTATGTTTTGGTCTGTGTGGGGGTGTATGCTCTCTTTTTCTCTTTTTTATTGTCTCTTATTCTCGATCTGTGTTTGTGTGTGTGAGAGAGAGAAAGAGAGAGTCATTTGTATGCCTATTAGAAGCAAGGAGGGTGTAGCTTTTCCAGTTTTATGAAGACATCAAGGATATGAATCTCAAAGAAAATATGCTTCTGAAAGAAAACTATCCCTCCGAGCAACACTCTACACTCATAATTACCCGGACAGGGAGTGCTGGGAACGGTTAGCGTTGCGCTAACTGTAGATGTCTGCTGGGCACTATTAATCAGTGGCATTACCCCGAGTGTTCCGGCACTTTCCGTCTCTCAGCCTCTGATGAGCTCCCTCCTGATCCTCGCTCATAAGAGCAGGGCTCTTGCATGGCTATGCATCTGCCATTCGCTTTGCACTGGGCTCAGTGCTACAAGGCTCCTCTGCCCTGCCTCCGGGCTGCACACTGAGTCTGTGTGCTCATCGGCGTCTAATGAAGACACTGTTCCTCACCACACCGTTCATTTATAAACAAAGAAAGCACCTTCCCCCCCCCCCCCCTTAAAATATACATATGAAAGAGTTGCAAACATACTGTGCGTTCTTATCTTGATAATGGAAAGAAAATGCTATCATCAGTATAATCCAAGCCAAGATGTACTTGTGTACTTCTGTCATATTTGACTCACTTGGTACATTCATCATTGCAACTACTATTTAATTAATTTATTTTTACATTAGCGCTCCTTTATGCTTCACCACACCGCCCACAGCCCTTCCCCAGGAGTGCGTCCATGTCCTTCCTGTCCTACAATGTCTTTTCAAATCACCGGCTCTCTTGCCCACTCTGTGCGTGTCAGCGCTGATGTACTGTTGCCCACATGCGATTTATCAACGAAATCATTGTTTTGAGAGCAAGCACATTTGTTGTTGGCATTTTCTGCCTCCTACTTGTATATTTATTTAACTCCCTGTGTGGCTGGTTTCACGTGAGACAGAGAAAGAGAGAGAGAGAGAGAGAGCGGGCGAGGGAGCCTGGCGGTCTAAGGGAGAGCACATTGTATGGGAATCATACCCCCTATTTAATGATAATAGATGGACTTGCTACTGAATTCAGACAAAAATAGGAACATGGCAGCTAGGTTGAAAATCAGATCACAACATCTCCCAGGTACAGTGTAATGGGAAGTAAAAGAATGCCTTCTCGCTTCAGCTGCTGTGAATTTTCTTTTGTCTGGCTCTGGCCATTGCACTCATTGTTACGCTTCTCCGCAATGGAATTGGATTTTTTTTTCTTCTGAATCTCCTTTTTTCTCCCTCTTTATCTTTCCCTCTTTCTCTCTCTCTCTCAATCTTTCTGTGTCACTGGGTGACGTGCTTTTCTACAATAGTAGACTTAATTAGGATATCTAAAAGTGATATGGTGAGAAAATCTATGTCCTTATGACTCCTTATTTCAATTGTGGTAGATAATAATTTGGGGCAAAATGTTACCATTCTTTGCACAGAAATATTTTCATTCAGTATGCCAACTACAGTGTTGTCTTTCATATCCTCATTGAGCCATTTTATTTACAATGTCTGTAAGAATTGAATATTGAGTCAACAATACAGCAACGAGCCATTTTTGTTTCCTTTTTCCTCTCCATGTCCTCATTCTCATTTTTCTGCTGTTACAGGCTGCAAAGGGAATTTCTAATTCAGTTCAGGTCAAGTCTTGGGGCCCTGCACTGCAAAGCTGCTTGTAGATTGTGAACACAGCACTTCCGCTCTAACTAGCGTTTGCTGACAACACCTCTCTGATGCATACCTCTGCATGCATTACAGTGCTGGAAAGTGCTGTGTTTAGCAGTGTGGGTACAAGCCCACCACAGAACGAGCCGGTCGCCCTTTAATGTTAGCACTCAAGGCCCACAAACATTCAATCATGCTAACCAAGTTCACACGACTTAATATGGAGCGCTACACGCTAGAGAAAGGTCATGCTTTTAATGGGTTTTCTCCCTCTCTCGTGCTGCTTGTTTGGGGTTAGCCATGTAAAATAAATGGAAATAATGTCAGCCCCCCATGTGGACAGCCTATGCTGTTCTGTTTCACCGGGCCTTGTAGCGCTGTTCCAGACCTCTGCCAATTGTATGCAATAAAACTGCCATAATCTCAGTGAACCAGAGAGGGAGAGCGGTGTCCTATGAAGCCCTTGAACACTTTACACCTCCTTCTAAAATGGCTGCTTCAGTCCACCTACTGTTGTGAGCGGCGGACACACACACACTCACACACATACACACCCTCTCTCTCTCTACCCCCCCTCCCCCAATTCTCTTACAGACACATTCACATACACACTAAAAGACAAACTGTCCCTCTCTCTCTCCCTTCTCTCCTGTCTCTCATTCATTCACACGTGCACACACACACACACACACACACACACACACACACACACACACACACACACACTGTGAGAATGTAGCTTTCCCTGTCGTAGCAACATGTAGTGGGCTCTATAATCCGCTGTCCTGGCGGCGTGGCTGTGCAGCGTAAAACTAGCCCTGCACTGAGTGTGCGGCGGCGGAGGCTAAATGGAGGGAAGCAGGCGTTCACAATGCCCCTGTAAACTGCCAGCCTTGTAAACGGCGGGATTAAAGAGCATGAAATCCCCCCTGGAGCAGACATATAGACAAAGCAGCCTGGACAAGCTCTCAGTCAGCAACCCTCTGCTCGCCTGCCTCTCTCTCTCTCTGTACCTCTTTCTTTCCCTCTCTCTGTTTCTCTCTCTCCATCCCTTTTTCTCTCACTCTCTGTCCCCCCTCTCTCTCTCTCTCTCTTTCTCCCCTGCTCTTTCTTCCTCCCCTTCTCTCTCCTTCTTTCTCTCTCTCTGCCCCTTCAGATCTCCAAACACTCCCTTTGTGCATGTCCCTTGAGCTCTATGCTAACGCGGAGCTTGGGGTCTATTCACTGTGCAACATTATTCCTGTTAAAGCCACTATTGGTCTTCAGACAAGCTCAGGCTACTTTGCATTACTGCTTAAGGTGCCGCCCGCCACACTGATTTCACATTTTTCACACTCTGAGCAGAATCAATGAGAGTTTTTTTTCTGCTGGAGATGGCAAGAGGGGTTTTTCTGATTTTTCATTTTCCAACCTGTGATCCAGACTTGTGGTTGGCTTGGCTTGGCTGACAGTCCAGCTTCCCCCAAGGTCTAAGCCAACGGGGCTCACAAGCATCTGGAGGTCTCTTGACATTCCCTGACACACAATGGTTGCTGGCGCTAGCTGCTTCCACAGGCTGAGCTGGAGCTAGAAGTGAAATGAGGGCTTTGAACTGTTGCCTGCGGGGCAGCTGTGTTTCTGTGTTCACTAGTGAAATGGAGGCCTAATGTCTTAAAGTGAAGTCATTAGCCAGCCGTCAGTGCTGGAGTCTATTATTAGGATGAGTTGAGAGGGAGTGTGGAGGGTCATTACCAATCCACACGTGACACTAACACATGGGAGAAGTGCTCTCCAAGAAACCCACTCAGCCATGACTTGCAAAAAATGATTTCCTCACGCAGTGCTTTTACAGATGATTTATTAGAATTATTTCTCCTCTCTTGCCTTCTCCCTTCCACCTCCACTACATCAGGGCTCCAGCGACCCCGGCAGAGGATTCATTTACAATTACACACACACGCTGATGATAAATCACCCCTCCTTTTGTGGAGTAGATCACACTCTCAGACCTGGTCAATAATTTCTGCTTTTTATTTACAGTATGTATGTGCAGTATGTGGATTTTTTTATGTTTGTATTTCTTTCACACCTCATTTCCTGTATCATTATATAATTAGTGGTAAAAAGAGGCATGCATAGCAATAAATCCCTCTAGTTATGTTGCTGTAATGCATAATTTATTATAGTTGCAGTGTGGATACTGCAAGTCATTTTATGAGTCATTTTAGCAGAAAAGAGTGGATGTTGGGATGCAGTCTATATTAATGTGTTTTTCCACTTGTCCGCACATTGGGTAAAATCTTAAGAAACGCACAAATGCAGTTGCAGTGCTATGGAACATCTTGGTGTGAACAAATATTTGCTTTCTTGCACAGGTCTAAAATGAGCACTTTGAGCATCTATTTTCAGAAAGCTAAAGCATGCATACAAGAGGTCATCACCTGCAAGCACGCTAACACCCGTGCTGTTCGAGCACAGAAATGCACTTTTGATGCCTACATAATGAAGTGCCTCTACACACACACACACACACACACACACACACATACACACACACACACACACACACACAAACACTTGCCAAATTAAGCCACATTCACCCCCTTTTTATGCTCGCACAGGCATGTTGAGTGTGGCCGTCTGTCTGTGGCACTCTGCACTCTGTTTCAACTGGTCTCCGTGCAGCGCTGACTCTCCACCTCCATTAGAGATGCCCCTTTGACAGTACAACATTTCATCTCTGGCTGATCGGTACCTGAGCAGAGCTCCAGTCAAACACATGACCCCGGATGGCTCTGTGGCTAAGATACACAGCTTTCCATGGCCCCCAAACGAGACCCAAGTTGACAAACAAACGTTCAGAAGTCAAGTTTGAGATTATTTTGCTAACGCACACTTTTGAGATGGAGCCAAGCTGTTGCTTTTGATTAATGAAGCTGGCGCTGGATGGGTTTCAGGACCCCTGACGGTCGTGCGAACCAAAGGGTGCTAATCCTGACAGCAGTGGCACTGCCTGCAAGCGTTTAGAGCCCCCCGACAGCCCACCACCCCTCCCACCCCCCCCAACCAAGCTGCAGGATGCTGAGTTATCTGAGCCTGTTGAAGAAGCACCATTAAAGCAGCCACTCTTATTAGAGCGCCTAGGAAACTAGGGCAGCCGCAGGCGCTTTGCTTTGCCTAATGCATCCTGTGAGTGGCTCTGTCACTATGGCGCACTAGTGGCCCACAAAATACTTAGAAGGGATAGGAGTTTGGCCACAAGTGCTCAGACATCCATTGACTGTGGAGATAGTCGTTAGAATAGGCACACAAGTGCACTTGGTCTCTGTGTTTTTCCCCATAGCTGTTTTGGCATGGATTTATTACAGTACGCATTCACATTCCTGGCTAAACTAACTTATCAAACTTTAAAATATGCGGCCTGTACAAGGACCTCGTCCTATAAATAAATGGGTGCATATGATCACCAAGTTAATTGAGGCATGATTTTTGATGTGTTCTGAGAATATGATGGTTTTCTCACCAGCACTCCTGAAGGCATCTCCTTCGATTGTCAGACCGCCCATCTGTAGAGACAGGGTTGCCATGCCGCCACGCTCTCGGCTTTTGTTTTCATATTGACGAGTTAAGTTTTGGAACGAATCCCTCTTTTTCTTTCTCACTCTCCGTCTCCTTCTCCCTCCCTCATCTCTCTGTCTTTGCAGCCAATGACTTCACAAAGTGAGACACAAAAGCAGAGCACAAAACCCAGCGCTGTGTCAAGCTTTTCCGTTACCATGGCGTCGGCATTGGCAGTCGGCATTGTGGGAGAGTACAGCTATCTTTTCCGTTAAAAAAACTCTCTCTCTGAAAGCTGTGAACACATGTTCATTAATTATTATTTGCATAAGAATGCAGGATAATTAAACAAAGCATGTTGGTATTATGGGATGGCTGACAGGTGAACGCGATCTGCCTCATGAGTAATTAAAGTAGACATCTGCCGCACCCTCGCCGGGCGGTCTCCCATCATCCTCTCTGTCTCCTGTCCCCTTCTCTCCTGAGAGCTGCTGTTTTTCTGATAAGCTCTGCTTTGTCCCCCCCCCCCCCCCCTCCCTCTCATCATCCTCCTCTTCCTCCACCACCGTTGCCTGCTCTGCGTATCTGTCCGTCTCTCGTTACTAATCCATCTAAAGAGGCAGGTGGGGAGACGCTGTTGACTGAGTTCCTATGACATTGTCTGCACGCCAGGGCACATTATCTGAGTTCACCATTACCCACCGACAAAGCTGTTGCGTGATAGACCTGCACCGTGACCTAAAATCCCCCCCTTCTCCTCTTCTCATCATGTTTCATCTCTTCTTCTCTTATTCCAATCTTTCAGATTGCTCTGTTTCAACCTATGCAATAGCTATGTGGCTCCTTTTAAAGCCTGTTCTCTCTTTTTCTCTTTTTCTCTCTGTCTCTTTCCCCCTCTCTCTGTCTCTCTCTCTCTCTCTCTCTCTCTCTCTCTCTGTCTCCCTCTCCTCTGTCATTCTCTTGTCTTGTGTGGAGTGCAGCAGTTGGGTGTCATGCCAGCATGCATCACAGAGCGCCTAACAAATCACACGCACTAGCCACAGTGGAGCCCACCTCAAGGCAAGTTGTCAGGTGGGGGCACTGGAGCATCCCCTCCACAAGCAGTCAGACACACACACACACACACAGGCTCAGGTGCACAGAGGCAGGCCTACACACAGGCTCAGGTGCATAGAGACAAGCCGACATGAACACACACACAAACACACACACACACACACACCTGTGTAATCTTTCTCTATAACACACAGACAAACACACACACAGATACACACACCACACATCAGTGCAGTCTTTTTCTATAACACACACACACACACACACACACAGAGAGACATGCATACACGTTCACAGGTGTGCAGATAGTCGTTTCTCCACAGCTACCCTGCGTATAGCATTGCCCTTTGATATCTCCACTTTCAGTGGTTTAATGATGACTGATTTGAGGGCGCTGCCATGCATACACTCACATGCACATGCTATCTAATAGTGCTACTCTTTAATCAGTCTCATCTCATTAGGAAATACATTTTTATTTGTATGAGTTTGTGTGTGTGTGTGTGTGTTGTGCATATTTTTGAGTGTGCATAAATGGGCTGTATGTGTGTGTCTGTGAGTGTGTGTGTGCAAGCATCTGTGTGTGTCCACGTTTGTGTGTGTGGTTGCTTGTCTTAGACAGGGTTTGGTGTGTGTGTGTGTGTGTGTGTGACCCGTAGTGGATCGGCTCGGAGGCGTGAGTTGTCCATGGCTCCATGTGCTCCTTAATCTTCCCCCAACGTAATCAAGGGCTTTTCATCATCAGGGCCCAAATTAGACAAGACTCTGAATTATGTTTGATAGCCAGGCTTTCACCTCTGAGGGTCCTTGGCTTCCTCATATCTTCATAATGGCCCACAGACTCCCGGCTGCTGCTACTGCTGCCGCCGCCACTACTGCTGGTGCCGCCGCTGTGGTCACAATCATCTCTCCAGCTTATTTCCACCCTCTTTTACTTGATTAACCTGCCTGCCCGACGCCACATACTCATAATGATTTCAATATTTATTTACCTCTTTCTACATGGTTCTTATACTGCATATCTGTTTTCTATTTTTTAAAAAGTTTTTTTAAAAAAAGTCACTTTTAATGGACAGAAACAACATGTTGGGTAGACTCATGGCCATGTTGGTAGCAGAAGGGATTGCAATTCCACAAATGATGTGTTAGACTCTTGGCTGCAGTGGGCTGTATGGATTTTGCTGAGGAGTTGCTCCTGTCACCGAGAGAGTTTCCCTCCTCCTGACTGGTGCGGCGAAGGCAACGGCAGCTGCTGTCCCAGCCGTCAAGATGCGAGCACGTCATTCACTGTCAGGCGTTCGTCCCCCTTAATGCATCGGCCCTCTCTCACCAGCTCCCTTCTGCTCCCCCGAGTTACCAGGGCAACTTGTCCAACACACACACCTCATTGTAGAGTTCAAAAGGTAAGCCATATCCTCTCTCTCTCTCTCTCTGACACACACACATTCACACACACGTCCGCTCTCTCCCCCTCTCTCCTGACCATCCGAGCCATCCTCTCTTAATGGACCTGTCTATTACCATGCATAGCTGCTCACTGCTAGGTGACGAGGTGGACGCTTCTGGCCAGATTATTGTGGACGTGTGTGTGTGTGTGTGTGTGTGTGTCTGTGGTGCGTGCTGGTGGATGTTGCAGAAACCTCCTCTGTGAGATCAAAGTGAGGATTGCCCAGGTAAAAGGCTCACACTAAAAAAGAATCCATTGGCGCTGTGCTTGGAGGGTGTGAAGGAGGTCGTCAGCTGTCTGTCTGTCAAGTGCGCGGGCATTCTCCACGGACACCAACACACATCAGAGCAGAGAAAGGACCCCACCCACCAGACCTTCCCAGGGGGCCGATCCATCTGACCCCATTTTTACGCATCTTTGTCTCGTGTCACCTTTCAATTGGAGGTGGGGAAAGGGTCATTATTAGCTCAGTGCAGTCTGCCTTATATTACACACACACACACACACACACACACACAGTTGCAGTGTTCATTGAAACACACTATCACACTATCCTCGGGCTAAACACAATCACACTCGCACTATCACACTATCCTCGGGCTAAACACAATACCACCTGCAGACGCAAAGGCCAGAGGGGGGTATCCACACAGGTTCCCCTCAGGGCTTGGCCCTCAGGAGAACAAACACACACACATACACACACATACATACATGCACAAAGAGAATGAAGGTGAACAAGAACAAGAGATTTTGATAGATTGCCAAGGTAGTGCAGGTAGATCACAAAATATACGCAAGATGGATTCGAAGACAACTGTTCATCTTTATCTGACAGTTGGCTGCAACTCTGCTGCACTCTGGTGTGAGATGGCAAAGTAGCCGACAGTTTAGCCCCATGTTTTTGTTATGATTTTGAGAGCTCTGTCTGGGGATGAAAGAGTACATAAAGTATATTATCATTCTAGAATGAACACTGAACAGAGCCTCAAAACAGAAAAGAGAAAAATAGACAAACCATTGCCAATTTCAGTTGCAGCTGGAGAAGTTGACAGGTGTTGACAACAGATGACAGCAGATGCTTTCTTGCATTTGGACATTTGATTAAGAAAAAGTAACAATGAGATAAAAACATGTTAGCAGCTGGGGATAACTGTAAACCTATTAATCTGCAACAGTTCTTTAAGAATTGTGGAACAGTCATTATGTAATGTATGAAAGATGGAGTTTTAGAGATTTGCATACCTCATTGTAAACACTCCCAAGTATAATTGGTGGTTAGTGTAAAGGGACCTGGAACCTGGTTTTGAAGTCAGTGTGTGGAGTTAAAATACTTGAAAATTACTTTCAGAAATGCTATAATTTGCCAGCATTTTGAAATTCACATTACCATAACTCATTCTACTGTTATTTGATTATTGAATTTTTTTTGTTTAAATGTTCTTATATTGACTGGTGTGATGTAGGGGTTTTATAGCAGGGCTAAGCAACATTCATTTTTTTTCTCTCACAAGCTCCCTCTAAAGACCGCTGTATTGCATTGTATTGCATTGCATTCTATTGGAGGTGGTCCGCTGCTGTTGGACATTGCAAATGCTGTATCTACCGTTGTAGGCCACAGTGGCACATTTTACACCATTCGTTCGGCGTGTAATGACTCATGTTAGCATCCTAAACAGTATGAAACGGATTAATTAACTGAAAAATGTTGCTTAGTGGACCTTTAAGTTTAATGTTTGTTAGCATTTGAAAAAACAAACCTGTAAGAGCATGATTATATTATATGGACTGAATGTGCATTGCATGCTGTATCGTGCTTGCTGTGATAATGCAGTTCTTCATTCAGACTGCAGTTCAGTGGAGCAGCCTAAGGATGCAGAAGCCTCCACTCTTTGTGTTTACAAACACAAGCACAGAACAATGTTTCCCCATCAAAGTAGGACCACAAAATGTGCCGTCACACTTGGACTTGGCCAATGCCTTCCTTCCTCTGTGTGTGGTTGATGCTCTCCTTAGGTGCCTATGCCCTGAATCTATGGCTCGGCCTCCATATTGTTATTCTAATGAGCGAGCCGTGACCTTTACACTCCCGCTCTGTGGTGTTAATGAACGGGAGCCGAGTGTCTGAGAGTTAAGATCAGGTTGGGAAGGGTCTAGGAGGAGGATGGCCCAGAAGACATCAGGGCACTCACACACACTCACGGCCGCACACACACACACACACACGTACACACACGCATGCACATTCAGGCAATTCAGTCGCATTTCTTTCATTCTGGAGCACATCAATAGCCAGCTGCATTCACTGTGACTTGTCTTTGTTGAGCAGACATGGACACATTTGTGCAGGTGTCTTTCACTCTCCTCAATGCATCGTGCCTCACAAATGATGGTACACGGATCACACGCTAGCAGATTCCCTTCACCAGACACACACTCTGGCTCTCTCGCACTATGTGTTTTTGTCTACCACTGTCTGTCTCTGTCACTCTCTCTCTCTCACCCACTCACACACACACACACACACACAGACTTACATAGACACACATGCACAAGTATATATAGTAGGACATACAGACACATGTCGGAGCGCCATGGGAGCAGGAGAGGTGTGGACTGACAGTTGAAAGTTCCTGGTGCTGAAGTGCTCTCTCTCTTCTCTCTCTCTCTCTCTCTCTCTCTCTCTGTCTCTGTCTCTATCTCTCTCCCTCTTTCCCTCCCCCTGTGGTCCTCTCCCATGGTGCGGGCTATGGGCAGCTGCAGGTAGTAATTAGTGATTAAATGTGGGGATCAGAGCACAAAAGCGCAGCGTAATCACAGAGCATATCTTCTTTAGGAGCCGTCCACAATGGCTTGTAATTAACTAGGTAATTGGCCAGAGATGTCTGCACATTTCCTGAGTTGGGGGTTATTTTCCTGTCGCTCACCCACCCGGCGCTGTCTTGCCGTCCGTGGCCTCTGTCTGGCTCTGTGATGCTAACCGGGCCGACGCAACCAATGGACATGCGTATCCAAGGCACGCGGAGCTCGCTAGACAGAATTCCCACAGGCTGCTGTCTGAAATCATCTGTGAGGTCCTGTCACTTTCCGTTATTTCCCAAAATAACACTGGGTTCGCTGTGTGCTGGACAGGACTTCCTTTTCCTATGATATCATTGACTTATTCCAGGTGATAAACAGGAATATTACAGCTGGTCATATACAGTCGGTCTATTAATTGTATTATGGCATCCTTATGTTGTGATCATTATATGGACACACTGAAATGGCACATGAGGAGTCCCTGCACAGACTCTGTTGACTTCATTACCTCCTGTTCTGTACTTGTCATATTTGCTGCTATTGATCAAAGCAGAATATAATTCAGTGAGCGTAGCGCATCATTCAGCGAAGAGCTGCGAGTCTTTAGAGCAGGTCCCAGACCTGCGGGGTAGAGGAATGAGACGCTCCCCCCAGCAGATGATGATGTGCCCTTGGCTGCCGCAGATCAGCAGCAGATTGATTTTTTTGCCATGGGCCTGGAAGATCTCTGCTCACTTAAAAACCTGTTATGGAGCCTCTGATGGCTCTGCCCCATGGATAAGTGGGACTGCCGTCCCCCTGCATGGTAATTGCCAATAATTAATCTTTTGATAGCAGCGCCAAATTGATCATCCAGGCAAGGACCCCTCGCCGTGCTGTACCGATAGCTGTTCAAACTGTTATTAGTTCATTAGCATTGGGGGCCAGTAACCCCCCCCCCCCCCCCCCCCCCCAACACCCCTGCAAAGAATGATTGAAGGCCTTTGGCAGGGGGGCACTGCGCTCTCAGGCAGCAGTGCAGAGACATGTTTATGTGCCATGGGCCCCGGGCCGGCACTGGGCCAGTGCTGTTGTTTCCGTCATGCCTGATCATTCATTACGCTGCCAGCACAGCAGGGCCATCTGATCAAGCGCTCTATATAACAGGGTCATAAGCACGAGCAGGGGATGTTATGGGCCGGCACAAATGCCACTGCGTTTCGCTGAAAGATATTGGCCTTTTTTAGAGAGCAGAGAAGATTTCAGTCCATCGAGTCACCTCATATATGATGGCCAGGATGGTGTTTACAGATACAAATAGATAGGTTTTAGTCACAGAATTGTTTATAGAAAGCTGCCAATTTTTCATTTTATTCACTGAAACATTATTTATTTACAGCTCTGTTAATGTAATGAAGTGTCTTTGCCAAGCTGGAGGCAAAAAAAATGGCAGCACAGCACTGGTGTGTATAATTTGATAAAGGATCTCGGTCTGATAGAAAAAGTCCCACTGCTGTAAAAGCCCAATCCAATATGTGCAGTTCAATTTGTTATTCAAACTTAGCCAACACAGACAGTGGCAGGTCAGCAAGGACATAACTAGACCAGATTGAATCACCTCGGAGTAGATTCAGTCAATTTAACATTAGCTCTCATTCATCCAGTAGAATTTTTTTCCATTATTTTATACCCAAGACTCCAGCCATACACACACACACACACACACACAGGCCTACACATGCACACTTATTCACACATACAGACATATGCTCATTATCAGTATTTGAGGTACAATAACCCAGTAATGAGTGTTCAAGTTCCCTGCGGAAGCTGTACTTCAAATATCCCAGATATGAAGATGTATGTCTTCCTTACTTTTCCAATTACGTTCTGCTCAGATTAAGGTGTCGTCGTGGCACTTGTTTCCTTGACAACACAGTGGTTCATGAAGGTACAGTCTGTAAGTGGAAGTGAAAAATCTTCATTCTCCCTCACCATACACACACACACACACTGACACACACACACACTTTCACGCACCTTTCTCTCTGCCTCCATTCTCTTATCTCTCTGTGTGTTGCCTGTCTGAGGTCTAGATCTTTTGTCATGCTTTCAAATGTGTGTGGCTGTTGGAGAGCCTGTCCCATGGTGCTGTAAATTAGGTCATAAATTAGGTCATGAACCCTGTGGTTCCGCAGTGGCCACGGCTTATTTTGCATTTTTTTTTTCTTTTCCTTGCCTTCTTAGTGTGGCTGTTCTAACTTATTTTTGCACGTTATCCCCTCTAACAAACATTTACTCTGTTGCTGTCGCTCTTTATTGGCGCCGGCCATAAGCTGAGAGTAATAATGAAAAAGAAAAAAAAGAGTGGATGAAACGGGCTTGGCATGAATCATACACAGGGCTTCTCAGAAATCAATCTAGGTGCAGGATGGGACGCTGCATTTGGGAGCGCGTGCAGGATCCAGTGAACGACAGAGCAAGAGAAAGAGAAAGGAAGCGATAGATAGAGAGAGTGAGTGAGTGAGTGACTGAGAGAGAGGGTGAGGGGCATGTTGACAGAGTACCTGTTTGACAGGCGACATGATTCTTTTTCATGTAATTGATTCGCTTTGCCATTGTTTTGTAGCTTCCCGGTGCAAGGTAACAGAAACGTGATAGATGCACTCGACAGAGTTCATTTCTTCCCCTGCTCGCTCCCTGTGCCTTTCCTGTCTCTACATGCCCTCACTGGTTTCTGTGTGTGTGTGTGTGTGTGTGTATGTGTGTGTGTGTGTGTGTGTTTGCGTGTATGTATCTCTGTGTGTGTTTGTGTGGCTGTGTGTGTGTGGGTTCTTGATCCAAGCCCCGAAAAGAATCTTTAGCTTAATATCTACGATGCTCTTTGATGTTGGTGCTCCCTCTCATTATCAGAGTGGTAATTAAAATAGCTTGTCTAGTGAAGGTAGACATTTCAAATGGGCCTGGTGCTCTAATCACCCTGCTTGTAAACTAGTGTACAGCTTGAAATGAGCTATTCTTTTATTAATCCCTGTGTATACAATGTTTGTGTGTGTATGTGTGTGTGTGTGTGTGTGTGTGTGTATCTGACTATCTGCATCATTACTGTTATGTGCGTTCATTTGAGTGTGACCTCTGGTTGGCGGGCAGCGGCAGATGTCTTTGTGTGTTGTTTTTCCTACGGGCTGTAAATAGCACATCAGAGTTTGTTTTTATTTTTTGTGCCACTGGACTGAAAGGTCAAATGTGTTTGTCTGTGGGCAGACGCAGTGGCGATGGGTCAGCCTCTGATATGAGCCCAGTATGGGTGACAGTGCCACAGGCCAGAGGGCTTAGCAACACTGTGTGTGTGTGTGTGTGTGTGTGTGTGTGTGTGTGTGTAATGGTGTGTGTGTGTGTGTGGTTGTGTGTGTGTGTGTGTGTGTGTGTGTCAGAGAATCTCCAAGAATGCTTGGATTTAGATTAGCTGTTAAGGCCAAGCAGGCAGAATAAGGCATTCTACCAGTATGTTCTAGTCATAGGAAGACATATAAGCGCACAAACATGCACAAGTAAATGACAAATCCAATGGGTAGATGATTTTGCTGTATAAAATACACTGATGGTTAACATTTTGGTCCTTGGGTTTTTTATTACTGTTTATTACTGTTAAGTTTTAGAATAAACAAGCCACCAAAATTGACCCAATATCTTTAAAGTATAACCCACTACTTTGTTCTACATTCAAGTGTGTGTGTGTGTGTGTGTGTTTTATTTTCTCTACAGCCCTGGCAGGTCCAATCCTTGAGTGGCGCCATGATGATGGTGCAAATATGTGTTGTTATTAGAAATTTATGTAAATTAACAGCTTGTTTTCACAAGAAGGTTCAAGGAGTTTATTTGTTGCTTACTTTGAAATACTAATGCAAAAAAAAGTAAAAAAGTGAAATGGCATTACCTTTATGAAAGACAACAAGAAAGAAAAATCTAATAAAAGGACAGTAGTCCGTATGTATTCAGACTGCATGTAGCCTATAGACTCCGACATTTAGTTTGAGTCCAACACCTTCCAGAGAGTGTGGTTGTTTTTACGTCCGGAGGGAGAAGTGGTAGGTTGATTGGTCATTACCACAACGAGTGATATCATTGCGACGCCCAGGTGTGCCGTTTCACCTGCTCTGTGTATGCTACCTGTGTGACGAAAACTCTTGAGTAATCCATCGGAGTAGAACGGGGGTAAATTCCCACACACTTGGCGTGTTTCTGGCCCACAGGGTTAATGGAAGCATGCATCTAGTCTATTTGTTGCTGTGCAACGTTGGGTCGGGTAGCATGATTGCGGCCTAGGGGGGTCGTTGAAAAACTTTGCAGCCCAGTGAAGAGAAGAGAAAAGAGAGAGAGAGTGAGGAGAAATGCTGATTTGCTTTGCAGATGAATGCTTACTTTTTTGGTGCAAGTGTGTAATAGTGTAGTGTATATGCATGATGCCTATTTTGTGTGTGTGTGAGTATGTGTGTGCGCTCGCCTGTGTGTCTTTGTGTGTGTTGATGTGCACAAGTGTGTGCATGTGTGTGTGTGGTGTGTATGTGTGTGTGTCTACTCTAAAGACCATAAAACAGGTGCTACTGAAAAGGAGAGAAGAAGAAAGCATGGGAGAAAGAGAAAAGGGGAGCAGGAGAGACAGAAAGAGGAATTGGGGCTGGCGCAGAGGGAATTATTTATGTCACTTAAACGGGTTTTACAAGGACGCTGCAGCGGAGCACATTAGTCCGGCGCTCCCAGCGGATTCGCGCCTCATTTGTCCTCGCTGACATCAGACATGCACTCCTGCGCCGCTGCGCATGACGGCGTGTGACCCCGAGGCCCGCCGATGTGTCCTCCCACCCCACCCCACCAAGCAACACCCCCTCCCTGAACACCAGGAGATACCTGCACGTAGGCATGCCGCTCGCTGCGCACACACAGACACACACACACACACACATACATACACATACATACACACACACACACACACACACACATATAGGCACTCTGGTCACAAGCCACCAGTCTCCCCTCTAAGAAAAGAGAGGGGGCTCTGTGCTTCATTTGAAGGGTTATTCTCAAGAGCACATTATAGTCACAGTTGACTACAGTTTGTTGCCATAATCTCTGCTGCACAGCGCAATTTAGATTATGCAGTCAAACCAAAAATAGTTGTAACCCATTTGTGCTCGCACTAGGGGTGGTGTGATGATCCTTGAAACTTTATTGTTGCCGGCTGTTGGGATGAACATAATGAGTCCAAATGTTTCTTTTCTTTTTCTTTGTTTGATTGGGTATTGTAAGAGTCCTCAGTAGACGCGTCTCATACACCTGCCGAGCCAAGCTTCCGCTCTGTCACTCATCACCGCCACTGTGTGTGTGTGTGTGTGTGCGTGTGTGTGTGTGTCTGTGTGTGTGTAAACTCACCCGGCTGGGTTTTGATATTTCGCTCAGGAGTGGGAGTGCATCCAGTGACAGTGGAGTGTCCTGGGTCAAGAGTCCCTCGGTGATAAAACGAAGCATTCACGCCGGGGCCACGGCAGGCGAAAGGGATCGGGGTTGGCAGCCCACAACCCCTTATCATGCCGCGCGCCAAACTCCCACAATCAGCGCGCCTCCGAGATTAGTGGAACTAAACGCCGGCTGTGGAAATGTCCTTCAGTGGGCAGGCAGGCAGGTGGCCGCCCATACAAACAGCAGCCTAATGAATCCAGTTGGCTAACAAATAAGCACCCGGGCTAATGGTACTGCCGCCGGCTTATGTTTCCACCATTACGGAGACTTGTTTAATTTGTCTTTCTTTATCGAGAGAGGGAGGAGGAGCGGGAGAAAGGGAGCGAGGGAAGAAAGCAGAGAGTGGGAGGCAGAGAGGACAAAAGGCTTGAAAGTGCTCGGCTTTGCAAATTGGCAAAATATCATCCCACCTCAATTTAATGATAATGTAAGAAAGCTTAGGGGCACACAGACAGACACACATATACACACACACACACACACACACACACTAACACAAATATAAATATGCATACCGTTTACATTTCATATATGGAAAGCATGCACTCAGCAAATGGCATATTTTTTGTTCCTTCTGTCAGCTGTTTGTCAATGAATGTGGATCTCCTTCATGCTTATGTGAGCACCTCCTCCCCCCCCCACCCTCTCCTCCAGTGTCCAGTGACTGGGCTTCCTTATCGACAAGCAGCAGGCCTTTTTATTTGGCCCAGTATAAAAAAAAGATCAGGAAGAGATGAAAATACATTGACACACCGATATCCATCTTTCCATCTCTCCATCTCTTTATCCTTGGTCATTATTTCCCAGTTTATGTACTTATGAGTCATAATGGACATCAGAAAGTGGGCAGGGAGGACCTAGGGTCGGACATGTCTGGCACCTCCTCAAAGGTGCGTGGTGCTGAGAGCTGCGAGTCGGACTGGAGCGCGGCTCTTTTGGCCCTTGGCTGTCATGCTCTCAGCCTTATTACCATCTCCCCCCCCCCCCCGTGTCCTCCTCCTTCTCCCCCTCCTTCCTTCTCCTCCTCCTCCTCCTCCTCTTCCTCCATCAGTATGAGGAGTATGTGTCCATGCTTCCCGGCGCCCAAACAGCTCGTCAGCGTCCAGCCTCATGACATTGTGACGGCTGCCTAATGAGTGGGGGTGCCTGTGCTGGTGTTTGGGTGACACCAGGGCTACTGTGACAGGGACTCCTCTGCGTGGACAGCCCCATGCGCACTGGCCACTCAGGAACAGGTGTCTCGGCTCGGTCAAGGTCGTCTCCGCTCACGCGTGCTTCCAACGCGCACAGCATTTTTGCTTCTGGGCTTCAGTGGTTCAGTGATTCAGTAAAGCAGAGGAGCCCTTCTTCTATTGCTTAATTGAACATCCCAGGTCGGCACACGCTCAGTGATTGGTTTGTGTGCTGTGGGTCTCCTGTCCATCGATTTGAGTTATAATCCCAATTGGTCTGCGTCTCAAGGGCCATCGGCTGATTGTTTGCGTGTGTCCCGTGTGTGTGTCCACACACCACACACACATACACTCACCGCTCGCTTGTCTTTGTGCGTGGTGCTGTGGTGGGTTCCTAATGTTAAGTGACACACACGCCTTGGCCGGTAATGATCACCTTTGGGGATTTCCACCCTGTTTGTCTCTGTGCAGGGCTGCCAGTGAGTGCCGATCAATAAGCCCGGCCAAGTAGCCCCCCTGCTTCATGTCAGCTTTTCTCCGTTTGATTTGCACCAGCACCTCTTCATCTCCCTCAAGAGCACTTCTGGTTGCACTGTTTTTGTTTAGTTTATGTTTTGTTTTGTTTTTGTTTTGTTGTTGTGTTTTGTTGTTTTACTAGTTCCATTAAGCTCTTTTAAAGTTGCACTTGCTGGAGTCCCAGGAGAGATTTTGTCATAATGCAGAACAAATAATTTGTATGTGGTGCGCTTTCATTTTATTTTTTAAATTTCTTCAAGTAAATAAAGTACATAGCAGCAGTCAGTACAGCAAATTTGAATCTCTCTCTTTCTCTCTCTCTCCCTCTCTCTCTCTCTCTTCTTCATCTCTCTCTCAATGATATAGATCATATATACAGTACACAAACATTCTCTCTCACAAACATATACACACACATACACACAAACACACACATATGGTTAAAAAACACACACAGGCAAGAGCCCCTCAAGGGATGTACTGTATTTGTGTGTGTGTGTGTGTGTGTGTGTGTTGGCTAGGGAATAGCGTTCCTCTTTTAATCACTTACACTCAACAGTCATATTCTTTTCATTTCTCTGTAACTCAGGGCTACAGAAACCCATTTGCATAAACTACTGTTCCGTGGTATTCTTGTCATTCTCATTAGTACAGAATTACACTGGCAAACGTAATGACAATATTGAGAAAGCGTCTTTCTGTGCAGGGAGAGATTTACATGGCTAGATAATCATTTTGACAGCTGCAGAGAACCTTGAGCTCACTTTATTTTCTGAAGCACCTAAGATCATCCACGTGAAGACTCTGTACCTCAGGAAAGACAAGGCACCTTATTGTCAAGCCCACACATTAAGACCAATGAGTAGCACACTATGTGTGGGTAGTAAATAGGTATGAATAGTAAAAGGTAGAAGGCTCTCATCCACAATTCCTTTGTGGCCTAAATCAAGGACACTTTGTGAGGTGTCTGCAAGAACGAAAGTCTCATGTCCTCATCAGCCCTTCCTACTTATTGCTTGTTAATGAGGTTTATTAAATTACAGTTGTACTTTGCAAATTGTAACAAAAGCTTAAATTGGCAAAGCTCCATGGGGGATATGTTTTCATAATATGAGAGCAATTAGCAAATGTAAAGAAGTGGAATCTGAGGTCCTAAACAGACATAAGTCATTCGCCATGCTGAGGAGTAATTTAGAATGAGGATTTAGCCCATGTGAAACAAATGGAATTCTGGGGCATGTCTACTGAAATGGATGTGGCGTCACGCAATTAATTCGGCTCATTTAAATATTTGAATTTGCTTGTCATGACCAAAGGCAAAGTGGCTTTTTATTATTTCATTTATTTATTTTTTCCTTCTGTCAGTGAGTGAAAGTAGGTGTGTTTAGATGTAGGAGACAGTCAGGCAGTGACAGAGCTGTCAAATGTGGCACAATGAGTCATTTACTCCATTTAAATCCTCCCGTGTGGAAGTGTGTTCACCCACACTCTAGTACACACTGACAACAGACACACACACACACACACACACACACACACACACACACACATACACACACCCTTATAATAAGGCTGATTAGAAAACATAATCTCAGAGAAGGGAGTAAGGGAATCCAGAACAATGAGGAGAGCCACTTTGGCAGAGTGCCCCACTTTACTGTATCTATGATACTACTGAGCACTGCTGCTTCCTCTTCTTTACTCGCCTTCCTCCCTCCCTCTCTCTCTCCCTCTCTCTCTCTCTCTCTCTCTCTCTCTCTTCTTAGAGAAGGTTTCTCCTTCTGGTATTCAGACACACACACACACACGCACACACACACACACATATACACATAGCGGCAGCACAACAAACACAGCCTGCACCCCTCAGCCAGAGCTCATAGAGGCTGTTTCTAACCATGACGGATAGATTTCTAACTTTTATTGACTAGGGGAGAATGAAAAAGGTTGAAAGGGGAAAAGAGAGTAAGAGAGACTGTAAGAGAAAGAAAGAGAGAAAGCGAGTGAGAATGACAGAGAGAGAGTGAAAATGAGAGAGAGAGAGAGAGAGAGAAGGGAGGTGGCAAGGTGGCAAGCAGTCCAGTCTCTCTGGCAGACAAGTCACACCTCATTAGCGGGAGCTGCAGGTATAGTGGGGGGCAGAAGGGGGCTGGTTTTGGCTGCACTCCCCGCCCCCACCTTCCGCCCCCAACAAGAGGCGGCTTGAGCAATGCTGACAGGCGGGCCTCAAAGCCAGTCACAGTGACACGCGGGGGGGGGGGGGAGAGAATGAACCATGTCTCCCTGTCAACTGCCACACTCTGTAAATGGATGGCCCCTGCAATCTTGCCATCAGCGACTTATCTCTCGCCGCAGAGGGGTGAAAAAACCCAGTGGAATGAAATAAATAAAGGACGGCCCAGTGGAGGAAAGGAGGAAACCTCACCTTATAAATCACTGTAATTTGTTACGATTTCCAAAAGACAAATATGATAGAGGGCTGGTGAAATGAGTATCTTGCTGGCGTAGCTGTGGACGCTCATTTGCAAATGCCACGGTGCCATCAAACGCACATATAAATCAGAGTGGGGGGGGGGGGGGGCGGACTGGGGTTAATAACGGGGAGGAGGAACACCGGGGAATATTTTGTTTTTTTTTTCTTTCTTTCATGCTTTGCAACAGACTCCACCTTGCCTTTACTGAGGGTGGGGGTTGGGGTGGTAATCAGTGTCCAGGGCTGATTTGGCAGGCCTCCCGTGGATCACTCCCAATCTCTCATCAGTCTAATCTCCTGCAGCCCAGGTGGAGGAGATGTAGGGAGGGAAAGCCTGTCTTTGCCAGCTTATTCCAACACATGCTTTTGAGCCCGCCGTCTGAATGAGTGAATGAATGAATGCATGCACCGAGGAGATGAATAGAAGCCCTCCGCCATTGAAGGTGTCCATGTTTGCCTTTTGACAGAGAAGAGAACCCCCCCCCCCTTCCATCTTCTTCTTTGCATTGTATCTGCCGCTAAAGCGTGATAAGTGCTTCTTCCGTGTGAGCGTCGCGAGGCAGATTGCTGGAGAGTGTGACAGAGGTGAATGTGGCAGTCTCTATGTGCCAGTGATGGGGGCCCGTGCAAATATAAATATGAATGGCGGCTGCTCCACTGGCCTCTATCTACTGATTCATTTGAAAGCAGGCCCGCGGATCCTCTCGCACGTCTCGGCGCCGAGTCTGAGCAAGGTCTCATCTGCAGCTGCGTGACAATCGCTATCAGCGGCCACACCCGACGTATGTCTCACATTTATGCCAAAAAAGAGTCTAAAAAAACTCAATAAAAAGAGGAAGAGGGAGAGAGACTCTTGAGTGGAAATGAGAGAGAGAGAGAGAGAGGGAGACACAAGAAAAGGCAGTGAAAGAGTGAGAGTGTGAGTGAGTGAGTGAGTGTGTGTGTGTGTCAGAGAGAGAGAGAGAGAGAGAGAGAGAGAGCAGAAGAGGGGAAATATGAAAAATGCACAGCCACTTGAAATATTACTGTAATTCACTGAGGAGTGCGGCGACGGATTTTTCCACTTTCTCCCTCCGACGAAAATCCCACCATTTCAAAGAGATTAACCTCGGCACGAGATAAATGCTAAACTTCTTTCCGCCCCACCCCAGCACCACCCCCACCCCCACCCTTCCTCTCCCCACCTCGTCGCCGCCAGCCCCTCCAATTTCCTTGCTGAGGACTCCAAAAGCCACAGGCTTGTGGAAGATAAAAAAAAAAATGATCACCTAATTCACTCAAGCACAAAATACAATTCCAGCCGAGAGGGAAGAGCAGGGGTGTGTGTCGCACGGCTACACGCCCGGAGGAAAAGCCCCGCCAGACGCCCCCTGCGGAGACAGCTGGACGCAGTAAATGATTGTTTAACTAACACACTTACTCATCCCCTGCTCCCACTGCCAAGCTACGAGTGGCGTGCGTTTTGTCAGCATTGTTTCGCCCATATCTATACCGTGAATCACTGGCCGCGCTCCCAGATTCCCCCTGCTGCACGCGATTCACTCGCAGCGACTGAACGTCTTGAGCGCGCTCCGGGACGCACGGTGGAGTCTGTGCTTAGCATCGCATCATCAGCGCATTAGCACCAACAGCACAGCTAGTTTATTCCCATCACTTAACGCTGATTTAAGGAGAGGCACAGGTGTGTGTGTGTGTGTGTGTGCGTGTGTGCGTGCGTGTGTGTGTGGTGCTTAAGTAGTGTTTGTGTAATGAACAAACCATCCTAATAGTTTCCACACCTTTGAAATGTAACCTTTGGAGCTGAATTATGCATGTGGACAAACATTGACTGACTAATTAGTGACCCTCTGATGGCGCAACAGAGATGTCCCGTGGCTTGTGTTTGTGATGCGTTCACACCTTCTGCAGTGATGAGAGATGAAGGCTGGCAGCTAGTGGAGCAAGAAAGGCTGTTGTTATTAGTGCGTGTGTGTGTGTGTGTGTGCTTTTTTCACTGGTTTTAATATTATGTCTCCTCTCTATATAAACAAGGCTCCTCCAGCACAAGCAGTGGAGTCATATCAGCTCTCTTCTCAGCTACAAAGTGTTATGGGACTTTGGGTTTTTCAGCCATGGTAGGAGTGTGTTGTGGATGCAGCTGCAGTGGCTAGTGCTGAGGCGGTTGTGTGTGTGTGTGTGTGTGTGTGTGTGTTCGTGTCGGGGTGGGGGTGGGGAGGTGATGGATCTTGTTGGCAGACAAGTCTCCCTCTGCCTGACATGGTGCCACGTCTGGATGTGCTGCAGCCCTGCGATAATGTGATTGAGGCGTCCGCGAGGATTGCCTGCACGTGAGCACCGACCATTAGCCCTTAATGAGTCTGCCGCCGAAATGTCATGGGCGAAGCGACCGGCCGCGCTAACCACGCGCGTTTGTTTGAAAACCTTCCTTGTGGTCTGAGCGTGGAGCGGGAGAGAGACAGAGGTAGCGATCAGCAGGCAATCAGAGCGCTCTAGTGCGGAGGGAGCATTGTAGGGCCCTGTTGGAATCAGGATGCGCTCGCAGTCTGACAGAGGCTGATTTTAAGCCTGGTTAACAGCGGCCAGTCCAGCTGAAGACTGACAAGGCGAAAGAGGGAGGCTGAGCGGGCTTTGTCTAGAGCACATTTGACAGCACAGGGGGGCCGCCAGTAGAATGCTAAAAGCTCCCTCCAGGAGAAAAAGAAAAAAAAATCAAATCCACTCCTTCAAGCACAGGTGACTGCCGGCAGCCACTGTCGGCTCGAATCACATTTCCATGGATTCCCGCCAATCTTGAAATGCTGGCTTGGGGTGGCCAGGATTTCACCGCACTTCCCCAAACCCCCCTCCCCCAAACACACACACACACACACACACACCCCTGCTTGACTATGTCTCTTACTCCCTCCCTCTCTCTCCCTTCCCCCATCTCTTCATTCTGTCGCTCCCTCCCACCCTCCATGTTGTTTTATTCATGAGCTCAGAGGTTCATTGGTTCATTTGCCAACACTTCACTTGTAGACTTAAGAAGACAAACAGGAGCAAATCCATGGGAATGACGCCGGGCTAAATTACAATTTGCCTGCGCCAGTGTTCTAATCAGAATGAAAACAGCGGTGGATCGGTGTCTTAACCTTTCTGTCTCTCACCAACGCAGCGCTCCATCATCACGGCGAGAGCAGGAGGGGGGAACAAGGTCACCCCTCTGACACCTCTAGCTGCGATGGGAGCGATGGTGAAAACACAGCAAATTATTAACATGCTCTTCATGCCTTTGTAAAACATGTGCTGTTCGGCCTGCTTACATACAAGTCCTTGTGGAAATGCTTGTTGGATGGAGGTGTGTGTGTGTGTGTGTGTGTGTGTGTGTGTGTGTGTGTTTTCTGAGTGACTACTTTCATCAGGCCGTCTAATGACACAGCAATGTGCCATCATGAAATGATGAAGCTCACATCAGACAGCACCTGGAGGGCCTGTGGAAAAGAAAGAGATCCATCTTTCTCTCTCTTTCCTGCTCTCACTCTTTCTCCACTCTCTCTCTCTCTCTCTCTCTCTCTCTCTCTCTCTCTTTCTCTTCCTCCCTCGTTCCATCTTTCCTTCTCACTCTCTCGCTTGCCTGTCCATCATTCTCTCCCTCCCTCTTTCTCATATGGTCTTTCTGTGCTGGCTGAACAGTAGTGTTATCACTCCTATTACAAACATACACATAGCGCCTCGGGCCAGAGGAAATGTAATTTGCAGGAAAAAAAGAAGGGAAAAGTTCATTCATTTTTCATTTTGTCTGAGTACAGGTTAGCAGACCTGTGGTATTGATTTATTGCGTTTTTCTTCCCCCACCAGATGTGCCACACCGCCAGCATTTGTCTGTCTCATAAAGCGCAATCTTTTTTACGTTAGCGCCGCTACACTTAGCCATCCTCGGACATCCGTCTAGATCCATCAGATCCATCAGTTTGGAGCTTTTAACACACACAAGCATCTTGACTGAAAAGAGTGCTATATGACGTATGCTCTTACCGCGTTGTGCACAGCTCCTCACACTGTCAGCTTGTCAGTTGACTGGCATGGATGTCAGCTGTCCTATACATTATAGATATTTCTGGCAAATCACAGGAGACTTCAGCAGCAACTGCATATTGACCCCCTGAGCCTATAGCCACACTTCCATTCTAATTAGGACAGCAGTGTCATTGCTCTCTGACAGTCCAGTATGTGCTTATGGTCCTCATATCAATGCTTATGTATGAGTCACTTGCTGAGCCAGCTCCACACACACACACACACACACACACACACACACACACTCTATGAACGAGAAGAGTCAGGCTGGAGAGGTGACAGCTTGTGGAGCCGGAGAGCATGTGCACTGGCTTCAGTGAATCTGTCAAGGCTCAGCTGTTTCCTCCAGTGCCCACATACCTGAGGTGTACCGGCAAGAAGAGCCATTCTCCTGAGTGAGGGGTGTGTGGGGTGAGGTGTGTGTGTGTGTGTGGGGGGGGGGGGGGGTGTGGAAGATGCAACTCGCTACATTGGTTCATTGTGATGTCGTTTAATGAGATCACATCGCTCAGCGAGGTTCATTTGCAGTGGATAGACAAAATAGATTTAATTAGCCCACCAAAAAGGGGTGTGTGTCTGCCTGTGCGCTTTCAGAAAGGGGAGAAAAAATAATGACACATTTACATTTGAACATTACATATTCTAATTAGTTGTGCCAGCGTTTTCACCAGAAAGCATAAAGTTCAGCAAATAGCAAACAAATGTGTTTCTAATTAGGCTTGTGGGTTGACATGTATTTGTCACAGTTTTTCTCTCTCTCTCTCTCTCTCTCTCTCTCTCTCTCTCTCTCTCTCTCTCTCT
>JAGFZM010000337.1:381220-394751 GCA_017657215.1 Limnothrissa miodon | reverse complement strand
GAGAATTGACACATTGGCTTTTGGAAGGTCCAGTCTTTTACATGCACAGAACGATCAGCACAACACAACCACTAGCATTTCACCTTTCTTTTTCACTTTTTCTTTTCACTCAGTTCAGCTATGCTACGATTATCATCAAGAAAGCAGTCTCTTTATGTGTGTTATTTGGCTGTTTTTTCCACAATGTCATAATAGTTTCCTGCAAGAACTTGGTGGGTGATTTGTCTTATTTTACAGCTAATTGAATAATATTACATTCACAAGGTCGATCAGGTTTTAAATGAGTCGCTCACAGTGAAATTCACAAAAAGCTGCCTCTTGCAGCACAGTTAAATCTCCAATGTCACACGCATGCAGACACACACAGGCAGCATTCCTCTTTAAGAGCTGCCGGTACTTCACTCTATAATGGTGTGTCAATGAAACCATGTTTTTATATTCCCCACAGTGGCAAATATGAACCTTTGTTCTGCCCGTTTTAAAGAGGGATGAGGAATGAAAGACCGGCTCCAGCCTGGAATTGAGCCGCTATTAGTTGTTAATTCTGAAACAAATTATGCAATTAGCTTCCTCTAGTCTGAATGTAGGCCATAGAAGAGGACAGCCTAACCTTCACTTAGTCTAGCCTGCCAGCAGAAGCTATGGGAGGCTATGGAGGAGGGGGGTTACTGAAAGGAGACATTTAAATTCAAGAATATCCGTTGCTTATGCACCAAGCTCTCCCATGGCTACCAAGCAGTGTTACCAACTGACACCTCTCTGATTGCTTTTTACATTGGCTTTTATTTATGGGGATTTTCATGTGTTTTTTTCCCCCACTTTCAAAGGTGTTAAACAAGGTCCTTAAACAAAGCAACAATTTTGCCTGTGCGGGGAAGATAGCATTGTCAGGGGAGCAGAGCTTCAGAAGTCCCCACTCACTCCCCCTGCCTGTTTAAGAGGTTAGGACTGCGAGGGGTGTGTTGGGGATTGCTCTCGGAGGAGTAGACCCTGAAGCGTCCGTCACTAGCTGCCAAACACACATCCGTCCCCAGCTCCACTTTTATATTCAGTATTCGCCGGCATATTGATCAGAAGCAGTCCCATTGTTTACCCTAGTTATGGCTTATGTCATGTGAATGTGTCTCCGAACAAAGAGAGGTATTCACTCCGACTGCACTACTTTTGAAGCCAAAGATAAGTGTTCCCT
Organism: Limnothrissa miodon; assembly: GCA_017657215.1. Classification (NCBI taxonomy): domain Eukaryota; kingdom Metazoa; phylum Chordata; class Actinopteri; order Clupeiformes; family Clupeidae; genus Limnothrissa; species Limnothrissa miodon. The sequence goes on along the minus strand of JAGFZM010000337.1, from coordinate 393,562 downwards.
CAGGAGAATAGTCGGAAGTCATTATTTGATGAATAATCAAGATGAGTTCTTGATAGCGGTCTGTTAATGAACAGGATTATATGCAAATGACCTGGAATTGTGGAATGCAAGCTGTTGTTAACGTAAATAATATTTTGCTTAGATTAAATCTTGCATTTAAAAATGAACATACATATAGTCTCAGTTTTAGGTACTACGAATAGTTGCTTACGTCATGTTTATCGACGTTGATAAAACACCTGTGTTGGATGGAGGTGAGCGAGCATCCGTTTCAAAGCTCTTGGACCAACAACACGTGTGTGTGTGTGTGTGTGTGTGTGTGTGTGTGTGTGTGTGTGTGTGGCAAAGCCGGATCTTTATCAGCAGACCACAGAGAGACCCAAAGCCCTCTTATCTCGGCAGGTCTGGCCATGTGTCTAAAGCAGACACTGACCACAGCTGAGACCTGCTCACACAGGCGCCCCTGCTGCCGCAAGCACAAACATGCTAGCCCTCCCAAAACCCACTCAACACAAGGCGGCAGACCAGCCACTGCCAAACGACAGTTGGAATGGTCATGGACAACAGATGAGTCAGGTCCACTGTGTGTGTGTGTGTGTGTTTGCTATGTTTGTGTGTGTGCGTGCTCATCTGCTTATGTTTGTGAATGTGTTTGTGTGTGTGTGTGTGTATGTGTGTGTGTGTGTGCGTGCGCATGAGTGCTCAGCATTCTACACTATCAGTGCATATTTACACTTTGTCTTATCAGTGAAAGCATATGTGAAGTGCTAACAGAGTTTTTCACTCAGTGAATATCCAGCAGATCTCGAGATAAATGAAGCTGAAATATCACACACACACACACAGACACACACACACACACACAAACTATTTGTGTTGTCACTCACCTTGTGTGCAAAGTCAGAGTGTGATCGTTGAAAAGAAAGAGGATCTGTCTGAGGCTGGTGTGAAGGGTCAATAGGCCCCATTCACTGCGTTTGAACGACACCAGATGTAATTACACAGCCTTCCCCAATGGACTGCAGCCTCCAGTCAAAAGACCAGAGGCATTATGAAACCACCCGAGAAAGACTATGAAGCCCCACTTAGCAGGGACTATACACAAGCCCAGCCACACGCCAGAGCCTTAAAATAGACCCCAGGTGAAGACCTCAATGTAATTATGTGTATAAAAAATGATTCGGCAACCACCTTTTCGTGTGTGCTGGAAGAGAAAAAGGCAACTCTATTTGACGGGATGCGGCTCAGCCAACTCGAAGAGAAAGACATTCTGTTAAACTGGACTCCTGATAATTGGATTAAAAAAAACCCCCCCCCCCCCCACCTCATATTTAGGACTGAATGGCCAATGGAAATTGCATTTACATTGGTGACAAGAGGAGTGGAAAATTGTAAGAATCTTTTCTATTCAGAGCTTTGTTCAGTTCAGCCAGTCAAAGGCCAAGAGGAGAGAAGAGAAGAGACTAAAGCGCTGCTGCTTATTGCTAATGCCATTATCTGGCCCGCTGCTGCATATGCATTGGACGAATGGCCTTTCAGTGCCAAATGTGCTTCTTAGCGTCTTTACGGGCAAAGAAAAAGACAGATTACAATACTGTGAAACAGGAGGGAGCGTGCTGGGCCTGTGTGAAGCATTCGCTATCACAACAACTATCCTGTTAAAATGGCACTGATTCGCCGCAAATGTAAAAATATTCTGCCAACATGTCAGAGAACTATACGTGATTGTCATGGCATGGACACTGTAAGTGTGGGGTGTTCACACATTCAAATTCATTCACATTATGTTTGAGTTTGTGTGTCTACTGTACATGTATGCATGGTATGTAACTCTATGTAATTTTGGCTATGCTTAGAATAACTGGTTTGCTTTTCTGTGTGTGTGTGTGTGTGTCTGTGTCTGTGTTTGTTTCTGTCTGTGTGTTTTGATTGTGTGTGTGTGTGTGTGTGTCGGTCTGTGTTTCTTTCTGTGTGTGTGTGTGTGTCTGTATGTGTGTGTGCGCCTGTGTGTTTGTAACTGGTGTGTGTTTGTGTGTGTATTGGTGTGTGTGTTTATGTGTACCTCAGAGTTTGATGTTTGCTTTCTGCGATGCCCTGCTCCTATCAGCTCCCATCCATTAAAATACTAACCTCTGCAGATAAATAATCACCTGAGCCAATTATCTTTACACAGTTTCAGTTAATATTTACCTGGTCCTGGTGTGTGCTGCTGCCCTGATAAACGTGCCTGTTTGTTCTAGTGCAGGCCGACGCATCTCTCTCTCTCTCTCTCTCTCTGTCTTTCTCTCGCTCACACACGCACTTACACACTCTCTTTCTTTCTTCCCTTCTCCCCCTCTCCCTCTCTCCCTCTCTCTTTCTCTCCTAGGCGGGCAGCACTCTGCTCCGCACAGCTCCCCCTTTCCTTCTGAGTGCCTCCAGCAGCACGCAGACATAGCGTAGCAGTAGCGGCGGTGGCGGCAGCGCGGCCACACTCACTGCTCAGGAAATTAGCCTCCTCTCTCTACCTGACTGTAGCCGCTAACAAGCATATGTTTCCCAATCATCGCGGGGATAGCAGAGTGCCGAGTGAAGATTGGAAGAATGTGAGAAATGGGGGGAGAGAGAGAGAGAGAGAGAGAGAAAGAAAGCACAAACGAGTGTAGGAAGAGAAACTAGCAGTAAAGACATGCTAACAATTACTCAGTGAATTATCCTGAAACTCATTATCCACAAGGTGCACCTCTTAACCTTGTTAGCGGAGATGCTAGGAGCCAGGCCCCAGGCCGCTTGTTCTGTAATTAAGGTTGGATCAGGTGACATATTTATGGAGACTTTTTTTTCTGGAGCTGAGTTTCAAATTGAAATTAAATTCTGGTAATCTTTCTGCAGACAGACGCACAGAGTGTTTGATGGGTGTTGCTAGTACTGGGATTGTGGCGTTTTCAATTTTATTTACATATATTTTATGAAGAGTTTCTTCACAGGAATTGTTCAAACACAGAATTAAAGACAGGCTTATCTCTGAGAGGTTAATGAGAAGGCCTCGTCTTACACATGCACACACACACACACACACACAGACGCACACACACACACACTTTTTGTCTGTCTCTCTCACATGAACTCTCTCTCTCTTTCTCTCTCTCTTTGTCTTTCTCCTCTCTTTCCTTCTCTCTCTTTCTATTTCTCTCTCTTTCCCTCTCTCCATCTCTTCCTCATCCTCCACATCCTATCACACAGAGCACACACTGGCTGCCGAGGAGCTGCCGGCGTTGCCAACCCTGAAAAACATTGATAGGATTTCTGCCTCTGTTCATCCTTCATTTACTTAATTAGTTTTCCCCTTCTTCTGCTGGCAAAAAATGGCATTGGCTAGATTACTATTTTAATGTGCTCCTGTGTGCTTGATAAACCTATGATACAGTGCTGAGCAACATTTTAATCAATGGCAATCACGAGATACGGACAACATTGGTGGGCCTGATTGCAGACACGAGTTTGAGGCTCTGGGAAAAGCTTTCAGTGTGTGTGTGTGTGTGTGTGTGTGTGTGTGTGTGTGTGCGTATGTGTGTGTATTGTGAGGGAAGAAATTCTACTGTATCTACTGTATCCTAATTGTGAATTAGTGAGACAAACACGTCACACAGTGAACACACAGTCAGGTGAAACACACACTAACCTGGATCAGTGGACTACCTGCCACAACACTTCTACTGGTTGGGAATCTAACAAGCTAGTTTTTGGTTTACCAATGGTCTACCAGTAGGCTGTGTGTGAGTGTGTGTATGTGTGTCTGTGTGCGTGTGTATGTGTGTGTGTGTGTATGTGTGTGTGTGTGTGTATGTGTGTGTGTGTGTGTGTGCGCGCCTAGGCCCTTGTGCAGAAGAATATGGCCTAATTTATATTCAGGCTCTGCATAATAAATCATTGACATTTTCCAGTTTTCCTCCCAAATTGTGCACTTGCAACACAATATAGTATGGCATGTGGTGGAGTTTTTTTCAACATAATACAAAGTACAAAAAAAGGGCGCACCTTTCCTCATTCCAATCTATTTTATTGGCAAGTAAAATTAAAATAAATTACTGCAATTTACACAGGTTTAGTCAAGGTTCAAATGAGCTGTATTAATGTGCAAAGGCCTCTGGCAAGAAGGCTTTCAATGCAACATAAAGTCCAAACCAGCCTTACATACTGTAGAAGTATATAAAAAGGGTGATTCTTTATATAGGTTACTCCTTAGATATATTGGCATGTTTCTTGCTATCTGTGCTATATATGCTATCTGTATGTATGGGCATGTGTTTACATGAACATGTGTGAGAGCCTGTGTGTGTGTGTGTGTGTGTGTATGTGTGTGTAGTATGGTGTAGTGTAGTATAGCCCAGGGGGTTGGACAGGAGTACTAATTGAAGTCACAGCAGCAGTACATTCTGGGGCCATGCCTCAGTCCCCGTGACCAGGCCTGCCAGCTCTCCCATGGGGTGCGTGAAATTGTTTTGTGCCTCCATGTGTGCTTGGCAGGGTCAACGGAGGACCAGAGGACATCATCTCCTTCACCTCCTTCTCCTGTGCCCCCACACGGCTAGGGACAGGTGCGGGCTTTTGGGGGAGCCAGTAGAACTCTGCCACACTGATGGTTGGCTGTAACCCAGATCTCTAAAAAAAATGAACAGAAATGCAATTCCTTGTTCAGTCCTCCTATAAAAGGTGCCAACGGACATTTGTGTCCACTTTGTATGCGTGATTGACCATCCTATTTTTTAAAAGGAAATCGGTACTAATAGCAAAGCACTCCTTGCACTGTAAGAGCTCACTATATATTATGTCTCCTTCATATATAGAAGGTGTATGTAGTGTACATTCCTAGTGTGTAAAGCTACCTTGAAGTCAGTGTGGCCTTGTAGTGCTGTGCCTGGAGGGGCAGAGGGGGACAGGGGGGACCAGTGGAAGGTGCCCCTTCCTTGCTGAGTGCAGCGAGCTGTGCTTGTAACAGCACAGCAGGGCGAGAGATGAATGGCCTGGGCAAGCTGGCCCACTAAGTAATACAGCCCATGATGAATCACCGCCTTCACTGACACCAAAATTGGAATGGTTGGGTTCAGGAGCCTCAAAACTAAGAGGGGCCCTCTGTCCAGCGTGTGGCCATCTGTTAAAACACCAGGCCCCTAGGGGCCACACAGGGTATTCCCCTTTCAGACAGCAGCTACGATTAATGGGACCAACAAGGCAAACCAAGAAGACCATAGCCCTCCGTTAGATTGAGCATGTTGGATGTGTGGACATCTGTTATGCACATAAACACATAGTATGTGCACACCTATATTTCTGAGCCTAAACAGAAGCTATATATTTTGTGTCTATCTGAAAAGTTTATCCGGTCAGCTAGGGACTAGTCCCATAGAGAAAGCTATAGGTTTATTGCTGAAGAGTTTGTTTTGTGCCTGGACTGACTTGGACTGAGTCCCATGGATCAGGACAACAAACAAGTAAACGGATATGTGCCTGCAGTAGATTGATGCTATGTTCCATTTGCAGTCAGAGCCTGTTGTCTCAGTCGTCTTCCAAACTCGAAAGCAACTACATGACTCAACTGCATGCCCCTGCCACTAGGATACTGCTACAAGTATTTTGAGTTCAATTTTCCAGTATGTTGTCACCTATTAACAGTACAGTATAACAGAACTAAAGAAATATACAATTAATTCACAAGTCAGTACTATTTGTGTCTCATTAAAGCATGTATGTACAATACTATACTGTCACCATATATCGCTATATTGCTACGTTTGTTTGTTTGTTTGTTTGAGTTACATAAACACTGTTTACATTAGTGCTTGATCTTGAACTAAAACTAGTATCCATTTACAGCCTGCTAAACAAACTATATCATCTGTACTGTAGCATCTAATGCATCTAATGCTGATGTATTCACCTTATTTTTTAATGGAATTTATATCATTCCAAGCTTCAAGTCAGCTGCTTGTTGCACAAGGAACACACCGCAAGTCTTTAGAGTGAGGATGAAGGAAAGGCATCTATAAAACTTTGATAAGGTCAACACATCTGCCCATAGTATTAGTCATCACTTGATCGTCCAGCTGCTGGAACTCAGGATACCAGACTGTTGTTGTTAATGGTGTGTTGTATATTGATTACATTTACATTTACATGTATGCATTTAGCAGACGCTTTTATCCAAAGCGACTTACAAAACGAGGATAACAATCGAGCTACATAGCAGAAACCTTAAGGAGCATAGTGCTAGGGGATAGTGCTTCAGTTCATTTTAGTGCTAGGATAGAAGATGTTCTCTGAATAGCTGGGTCTTTAAGAGCTTTTTGAAGGCCTCCAGAGATGGCCCTGTTCTGATTGTTTTTGGTAGGTCATTCCACCAGCGTGGGACGACATATGAGAAGAGTCTGGATTGCCTTGGGTGAGGTGCCGGGACTGCCAGTCGACAGTCATTGGAGGACCGGAGTGTTCGGGGGGTAGCCTGAGCTTTAATGAGAGCGCTTAGATAAAAAGGGGCAGATCCTCTAATCACTTTGTAAGTCTGCAGTAGTCAAGGCGTGAGAGGACCATAGTTTGAACCAGCAATTGGGAGGCTTGTTGAGTTAGGTATGGTCTGATCTTTTTGATATTGAATAGTGCGAAGCGACAGGCCCGGGCAACAGAAGCAACATGGTCATTGAAGGTTAGCTGGTCGTCAATCATAACACCTAGGTTCCTGGCTACTCGTGAGGGAGCAAGAGACAAGGAGCCAGAGTTGATGCAAATGTTGTGGTGAATAGTTGGTTTAGCTGGGAGGACCAGCAGCTCGGTTTTTGAGAGGTTCAGCTGGAGATGATGGTCTTGCATCCATGCAGAGATGTCAGAGAGGCAATCCGAGATTCGTGTTTGGATGGTTGGGTCATCGGGTGAGAATGACAGATAGAGCTGGGTATCATCGGCGTAGCAGTGGTAAGAGAAGCCGTGCTGGCGGATGATTTGGCCCAAAGAAGTGGTATAGATGGGGAAAAGAAGGGGGCCCCAACACAGATCCTTGGGGTACTCCAGTAGCAAGGTGGTAAGGCGCAGAGGTGTGTCCTAGCCAGGACACTTTGAACAGTCGCCCAGTGAGGTAGGATTCGAACCAGCAGTATGCATCACCCTTGATGCCCATGTTTGACAGTATAGACAGTAGAATACTGTGGTTTACCGTATCAAACGCAGCTGACAGGTCAAGCAGGATGAGTACAGATGACCTTGATTCCGCTCTGGCTTCTTTTAAGGCTTCAACCACAGATAGTAGAGCTGTTTCAGTGGAGTGGCCGCTCTTAAAGCCAGATTGGTTGTGGTCAAGTAGATTCTGTTGGCTCAAGAATTCAGTAACCTGTTTGAATACCGCCCTTTCAATAGTTTTAGCAAGGAACGGAAGGAGAGAGACCGGCCTGTAGTTTCCCACTTGGTCGGGAGCAAGAGAGGGTTTTTTGAGTAGAGGTGTTACCTGAGCATGCTTGAATGCAGAAGAGAAGATTCCTGTTGATAGTGAAGCGTTGATCACATGTGTGATAGCTGGTGTGATAGTTGGAGCTATGGATTGCAAGAGGTTGGTTGGAATCGGGTCCAGAGGGCACGTTGTAGGACGGCTGCAAGTGAGAAGTTTGGACACATCCATTTCGGTGAGGGGTTTGAATGAAGCAAATGTCGCGGCAGGACTATTGTAATCGGAGGTGCTTCCGCTAGTATATGGTCCAGTTGTAGCCTTTGCAGTTGGTTCAGAGAACTGCCTACTGATGGCAGCTACTTTGTCGTTGAAGAAAGAAGCAAAAGAATCAGCTGTCAGATTGGTAGCAGGAGGTGGTGGTGGGGGGTTGAGTAAAGTTTTGAAGGTTGAGAATAGTCTCCTGGTTTCCGTGGCGTTTTGAATTTTGATTAGGGCTGTCAAATTATTAACATTTGTAATTGTGATTATTTAAAAAAATTAATTGATTAATCACAAAAATGAATGATGAATGAAAGATGAAAGAATGAATGATGTTTCTTCAAACACCTGTTTAAATTCTACTGAAATACATTTATAGAAGTTTATTTATTTTTTCAAATATGTTTGCTTGTTCCATGCAAATTATAATAAAGCTATATTCTACTGTACATTCTTACAAAATACATGCACACATTTTTGGATTTTGGGTTTTAATATTAGGTCTAGGCAAATAGCCTATTCTTTCCAAAATAGGCATATTAGGCACAATGTGCAAAATAATAGACTTTATAATATTACAGATATTTTTGCCTGTAATTTTTACTGTTTCTTTCTACACTTGCACTTTGAATAGCAAGAGGAAGCAGTTTGACTTCTGACAGTTCAGTTAAGAGAAGCAGTAGGTTATTTGGAAATCTATAGGCTATCTACAGTAAAGTTGATGTTACTAGGTTTAACTAGCTTTATTTTGCATGCTAGTCAGTCATAAAAAAATGTGTTGTTCCTTACCGAGATGATCATTGTTTAAATATCCTCTGATAACAGCATCATTTTTAAATGTGATAAAGTGAGGTTGCATTCACGCACTATTAATGTGTGAACTTTGACAGTCCTATTTGTGATTAAGCTGATGCCGTCATAGAGGATGACTGGCTGATGCACAGCTATTTTTAAATCTCTGTAGTGAAGAAAAACAACAAAACAGGAGGTCCTGATCTCTGTTCAGTTAGTCACAGTCATTTTGATGCTCGGTGCGCCCTCCATGTTAATCAGTTCTTTCAGACTCCCTGCACTCTGAGCCATTAATTGTGAATCACAGGAGTGTTATTCACAAGTTGACATCCAGCAAGTTGTTGTTCTTGCCTGTGTGTGATTGCTCTAATGAAGTAGATGTAGCTTACAGTGATCTTCTCTGATTAATGATGATTCTCCTCTCTCCTGGAGTATTGCTGTAATGGCTGACATACATTTGCATGCATTAGGCAATCAGTGGCTCATAATACTTCCAGTGAATGCGTAAGCAAGCGGCTGCATTTGAGTTTCGTGTTCAGATAAACTAAAATCTTGTTTTGCCTTCAAGTCTTTCGCACATTTACAGTTGGGCTTTAGAGATGGCTAAATATGTCTTGCCTTTGTTCACTACTCAGAACTGCAATTCCCTTCCGTCAGTCAAGCCATTTCCACCTAATCTCAGACCGACCAACGTGTTCAGACCAAAAGTCACTGTGTGTTCAGGAACTGAAAATTTGGTTCCCCGCGGGTACCAGGTAAATTTGGTTCACGCTCGCAGGTACAATAGTTGATGATGTGAGCTGAACACTGTTATTTTTCTGCCACAAACACATTTGTTTTTTTGCATGGCATGTTTCATTTCTTTTTTGCTGTCAATGATGTGTCATGCCACAAACATGGGCTATTCAGCTTGTTCACCGGAAAACAGGTTTAGTGATAAGGATCAAATGCCACACTCAACGATTATACTTTCACTTTCTCTACTGACACATTCTTTTTGCCCACAAAGTGATCTGTGTTGATTTTCTTTGGCTTGTGTCACACTGTATGTGCTTGTATTGTGTTAAGATGTTATCTATTATGTTCAAATCAGCTTGTAGGCTAATGATTACTTTCTCAGATTCATCAGACACACATATCCATCCATCTATCCATCCAAACTATCCATCCATTTTTTCCCATCTCCATCCCTCACCTGAGTAGATTGCACACTGGCCTAACCCCTGGAATGGGTGACCTGCGGAGGTCGGGAAGCTCTTGGCTCCCTGATGAGAGAGATTATGGGCTGAAGGCTGCGCTGGGGTGGAGGTCAGGCCTGGCATCATCCGTAACTCCCCCAAATACCTGCTGACCTCCGAGGCCAAGGTCCGCGAGCCCCCATGGCCCTGATGTAGATAAACATGGAAACATCAATCCTTTACAGCCACCATAAAACTGTACAGTGAACACCTGCATTCCTCTGGTAGGAAAATACAGTACACGCTGGTTGGGACATCGTGGTATGGGCTCCTCATAGCTGTGACTTATCAGTGTGTTATTATTGATCGCCTGTAGAAAAGTGCACTTGCATGTGGAGTGTGTTTGGTTGTTGACCTTTAGCATTAGCATGCTAGCATCCATCACAGCACATTTTTTGGCCCACAGTGGAGCCCTGTTGCAGGTCCCGAATAAATGTAGCGTGACCACTGTTGAAAATGGTAAATATGTAATAAGGCAATGCCTGCGCTTCGGAGTGTCAGCTCCATCTTCACAGCACATAGTGAAGGGCTTTTTTTTTCCTCCCCCTCTGCCCCCCGTGGGCATTGCTGCAGCTGCTCCAGCATGCTGATGGGGAGAATAGTGTAGAACACACGGCCCAGGTGTGTGTGTGCGTGTGTGTGATTGTATGTGGGTATGTGTGCATGTGTTTGTATGTGTGTGTGTTTGTGTGTGTGTGTGTGTGTGTGTGTGTGTGTGTGTGTGAATGTGTGTGTGTGTGTTTGTGTGTGTGCCTGTGACAGCTGTGATACTCATAGACTTTATAAACATGAAGGACCATTTCACTCATCATCTCCCAACAGGCCACAGTGGCCATCATAAATCAGCCTGCTTTAGCAGAAGAAAGAGTGTGTGTGTGTGTGTGTGTGTGTGTGCGAAGGAAAGAGAGAAAGAGGGAGAGAGCCGCTAGGTGGAGATTAGGGATGACATCAGGAAGTGGAAAGAAGGAGAGCCACACAAAAGGAGAGCGTTGACGGATGGCACACAGCGGGCCAAGGAGAGCGACAGTGACTCTCGGAGAGGAATGTGGAGGTGCTAGCGGTGGAGCCCCGTCTCCCCATGGGCTCCGGCTCCATTGTTCCGCTCTTAATTGGATAGTAATAATATCTCCCCTCGTTTAAGTGACCTCTCAGTGTCCTGGTCAGCTTACATTCCAAATCCCTTTTGTTTTATCTTGTAAGTTGATCGTGTCTGTTCTTGGAATGTGCTTGCAATACAGTTTACCACTTCCAGCAAATGTTCAGCAAATGGAAATGAGGGTTCGCCTCAGTGCCCTGAAAACTTATTTAAAGAGGCAGGACATTATTTATTTGTCCAAAAGCATTAGGTACATTTGCTCTTATGCCGACTGCCCCATGAAAAAGTGACAGACTATATTTATTTTACTTGATTGGAGTCAAAGAGATGGAATGAAATTTGCTCCCTCATATGGAAATTGCAATGCAATTGTTTGTCTGTTTGCATGGATATCTTGGATCCATTATAGCATCTAACTACATATCCAGAGGCAATGATGTAATATGAAGAGGTTGGTGTTGCCATTGCCATCAGAAACTTCTTATCTGCATCTCTCCTATCTGGTTTGTTTATATTTGAGACTTTGGATGCAGGCAAAGTTTGCCTTTGGGCTTGTTTGCAATCCAGTGTTTCTGTTTTTGCACAGCCCTGCGCTGCTGAAATGCACACTCTAGTCCTTGATCATGCAGGTCATGAAGCTCTCAGCCAACGTTGTGAGAAGTGTGTGTGTGTGTGTGTGGGGGGGGGGGGGTTGAGTGAGTGCTGCTTCAGCTGCTGTCGCTCCTGGACGCTCTGCAGCTCCCAGATGAAATGGAAAAATTGACTCGAGAGGCGTCTCTTCACACATGTTGAGCAAGGCGCTGCTTTACTAACACTGAAGCCTGGATTCCGGCCCCCCTCTCAAAATAACTGTGTGGGGTATATTTTGGTGTTTTTTCTTCAAGGAGGAGGAGGAGAGAGAAAGAGACAGAAACAGAGAGAGAGAGATGTAGAGATATAGACTGTGAGAGAGATGTGGAGAGAATCCGGGAACAGAAACAGGAAGGATTCGACACACGAATGTTGCTGATATGAATCAGGTGCTCGGCTCTGCTCAGAGAGGAGAGGAGCGAGGAGGCGCACTAAAAAAAAGAGGAGCAGAAGGAGGTGCATGAAAAAAGGCCCCTCTGCATCAATGAGGGTTGCTAATGACCTCCTTCAGCCCTCTACCATTTAGCTTTTCAAATCTACCTCAGGGGCTATTAGGAAGCCATGCTGCTTTGATGGCGAATGAAATTCAAGTCGTCGGTGACAAGTCATCTTGATTGCGTGATGATTGGTTGACTTTTTTTGTCATTGGCTGAAATATTAGTGTTGTAATGCATTCACATCTTAAACGAGTAGAATTAACACAATTTCCCCTTTGATTTTTGACATACCTTTCTGAATACACAACGTGCCCTAACCTGTGGTTGAAATTTTCCAAGATAAAAGGGAAGGTAATAACTATGAAATAAATAAGTCAAAAGATTTTTTCCCTCCATCTTGGCGAGAAAGAGTGCTTTAGTGAATAGGTCGGGTGCAATTACAGGGAAAGCCTTTTAACGTGGCATCATGCAAAACCTCTG
>JAGFZM010000337.1:340828-380391 GCA_017657215.1 Limnothrissa miodon | reverse complement strand
TGTGTGTGTGTGTGTGTGTGTGTGTGTGTGTGTGTGTGTGTGTGTGTATGTGTGTGTGTGTGTCTATGTCTGTGTCTGAGTGTAAGTGTTATTTTATGTGTTTGTGTATTTTGCCAGTGTGTGGTCTTCCACCCTATTCTCCTCCTGTTAGACATACAGTGGATCATGAGTATGGAGGTGTGCTGCCTTACACTGTAGTAAATAGTGGGGTTCACACACTTAATTTGAAAGTCTCAATGTATCAACATCAAACACTTCTTTAATTGACTCAGAATCACACTTAGTGCAGCGCACAGAACTGGAAACGTGATATTATGAGCTGTCAGTTCACATTTGTCGCAATTTTGCTTTGGGATTTTCCAAAAGAAATGGAGGACAGAGCACTGTAGGTCCCCACCATTCTGACTGATGCCATATAGTACACAAACACACACACACACACACACACACACACACACACAGAGAGAGAGAGAGAGAGAGAGATCTTTGCTTATTGCTTAAGGCCAACTATGCAACATTTAATTAATCCGTTTCATACTGTTTAGAATGCTAAAATGAGTCATTACACGGCGAACGAACGTTGTAGAAGGCGCCACCGTGGCCAATAGCAGTAGATAGAGCACTTGCAATGTTCAGCAGCGCGGACCGCCTCCAATAGAATGCAGTGCAATACAATGCAATACAGCGGTCTTTAGAGGGAGCTCGTGAGAGAGAAAAACAGAACGACAGAACCACTGAAGGATCAGATGGAGCAATAGGGAGAAACAGTAATGGAATGATTGAAAGAAAACAAATGAATTTGATTCATAATGATTGATGGATTCATATGCTTTGACTGTATATGATTCCTACATTTATTTATGTTGTTATTTAGGTTTTGATTTTATTTAGCATATAATACTTTTCAAAGAACACCCAATCAGAATGATTATAGAGCCAGCTTGGCTTGTTCTGCTACACAATCAAGATGGCTAAGAAAAACTGCTTCAATAAAGCTCTGTTTTCATTTTGCTCACTCTCTCCCCTTTCTCTGCAGCTCTCTCTCACTCTCTCACTCTCCTTCTCTCTCTCTCTCTCTCTCTTTTGCCTCTCTCTCTCTTTCCCTCTCCTCTATCTTATTTTCCCCAGAGCACCTTTCATTTCAGCAGTCAGACCGCTGCGTTTAAGTGAGTCCCCAGTGGCCAGGCGTCGGAAACTTATGACTAGCCATGTCTTCAGACATCACGCCGCTACTAAAGCATGGCAGGATGACAGATCGTGCCTTCAATACATAGTGACAAACAAATTAGTGCAAAGATGCTTCTCGCTGCATACCAGATGTGCTGGGCTCCATCGTATGGAACAGGCAATGAAAAACTGTCCCCAGCCCATCTGTGCTGTCCAAGACCATCGGTGCAGCAATTTCAGATCAACAAAGTGGAGTAAACACACGTGCCAATTACACATATAATAACGGCACACTTTTAAAATGTCTACAGGCCGCTAAATCTTGTATTTATTTGTGTGTGTTCTCTAAGATGGAGGGGGGGCTTTGTTGATCTGAAGAACATCACACAAAGATAAAGGAGTGTGGGTGGGAGGAAGTAGAGAGGAAAGCTGAATGTGAACAGATAAAAAAAAAAGCAACTCACCGTCTCTAAAATGAATGGAATGCACGGGAGCAGTCTGGAACTGATAACCTAGAAGGTTGCAAGGGTCTGCAGCCGGAGATGAGAGGATACAAGTGGCTGGATGCTGGTCAAATTAAAAGCAAACAGCACTTGTGCCAGATGCTCCATTGGTCATAAATACAGCCCTAGAGTACCAGCTTCCCCCACTCTGGTGTGGCTTAGCAAATAAAATGAGGAACAAGGACGTCATGCACATATGTGCACATATAGCCAGAGGCTGACATTAACTAAGTACATTTACTTAACTACTGTACTTAAGTATGTTTTTCAAGGAATACTCTACTTGAGTATTCATATATTGGATGTTTGCTAAAGTGATATATCGTATTAAAATTAAATATGTTTGCCATTTAGTTGGCAGAAGGGGTGTATACTTTGTAATATTTTACATGTATCTCAAATAATACATAAAAATAGAAATGCCTGTTTCACCATCTCCAAAAATACACACGTAGGTGTGCACATACACACAGAGAGAGCATCGAATAGAGTGAAGAGGCACCCAATCAATTTTTCTTTCCTGAAGTGTGTTGAATGACTTGCCAACACCTTTAGATGAGAAGGCCAATGTGCTGTTAGAGCAGTAAGCTTGAGTGTGAGAGAGGAGGATGAGAGAGCAAGTATAAATTGAGAGGATAATATGATATTGGTATGTCATGACATATAGCTGCATATCCATTTCTATAAAATATGTTATTAATGTCGTATAAGGTCTAAGCTATTGTGGTGTTATGCTGCTCCATTGTAATAACAATACATTTTACTCCTACAATACCGAGTGTTACAAAGTTCATAATTGCTGTTGACTGTATTGCACCACATCCTTGCTTTGATTTGTAGTGTAGAGTTTTTCTATGTTGTGAAGAAAGAATAAGTGCCAATCAATCACTATGAATCAGCAGAAGAGAGAAACAGTGGAGTGGTTTTGATGATATGTTACACATGGAATGTTTGATGAATCCTTTGTGTACATGGAGTTGGTATATCTTTGTATTTCTAGGTCTCTTTTAACACGTTGTCATCTTTCTTTTTATCTTCTCTCTACCTTACTTTCTCCTTTCTCCTTTCTACTTTCTCCCTTACTAACTGTTTCACTCACACTCTCTCTCGCTTACTGTGTGTCTAGTTTTCTGTCTTTTGACTCCAAGCATGTGCACTTGCACCTTGCGCAGCAGCCATTGTTATTTCGGTCGCATGGAGAACCTGCAGCAGAGAACGTGGCAGCTCAGGAGAAGCGGAACAACGCTCGCTGCCCCATTTAGCTGCTCTCTCCACGACTGTCGGCAACAATGGGAAGCTTTTTAAGGTCTGTGAGACGAAAGCTTTCCCAAACACCTGTTTCCTGCTGAATGCACCGTGGATCACGGCACTGGAGCTCTTTTCCTAGTGCTGAGAGGCAGGCTGAGCCTAATAATTATTGAAGAATAGAATGCAGCTCAGCTTCAGTCTGCACGCTCTTGTTCCCGCACCCTTGCTTGGAGGCCCGAGCATTTCTGTGGCTCTCAGACCCCTTGACAAGCAGGTCAGCACTTGGAGTGGCCTCTCGAGTTCATTATAAGCGGCGTAGCAATCCACTCAGCCCTTTAGTCATCAACACCCACACGCGTGCTACCTCAAGGCCTCTCCTCACCTCTCCTCTCCTCACCTCTTCTACCCAGTGCTTCACGATGCACAATGCGGCTCCAGCTTTTACGCCTCATTTTATTTCTTGTATTAATCTCCCATCAGTCATAATGTCTTCCGAAGCTGTGTGTGTGTGTTTTTTTTTTCTCCTTCCAGGGACTGGGGGCGTCCATTTGTTCGTCTAATTGAAGCGGGCGCTCGCTGAGGAGTATGGGGGCTGTGGTAATGGCATCCATAATGGCCAGCGGGCTGCCTTTCACCCTGGCCTTGTCTGCCTGGACAAGAGCACGTCCGGCCCACCGTTTACTGTTAGTTAGTTAGTTAGGCGCAAAGTGCTAAATGAGAGCCAGGACACATGGTCGTGATTTCATTAGGGTAATTCAATCACGCCTTGGCCCTAGCAATTCGAGAAAAAAAAATGTGGGCAGTTTTTCTTGACGCCCAGACCGGGCAGCAGCCGCGGACAGAGTGTGTGGGAGTGTGAGATTAGGACCTATGCCCACACGCGTGGGTGGGCGGACGGACGAATGAACGAACGAATGAGCGAACGAGCGGCTGGTCATCTCTGAGCCCGCTGCCGCCCCCCCTGTCCTTGGCAGGGAGCGAGAGAAACACATGTGAAGCAGATGGTGCATCTCTCTCTGTCCTCTGTCCCGCTAATCAGGTGCTAAATATCCACCCGTCTGCTCTCTCCAAACCACCACCACCACCGCAACAACCAGCCCCTATTAAAAAAGGCCCAGCCTGCCAGACTGGCGCAGCTTACTGTATCTCCCCCCAAACAGGCCGACGAACAGGAACCAGACACACTCTTTCAAAAGTCATACTAGGGAAAAGGATGAAGTGTGTATTCGACTCTCTCCCACTCTCCAATATCAACCCTTTGTTTTCCCGGCTTCAGACAGCTCCTTTTAAGGTGCGCACTGTTGAATGGAATCGGTGTGCTTGGAGGTGTATGTACATGCATTTAGTCTGTCAGCTTCTCAGCTGCCAGTGATTTGTTAAAGTAGGTGTTGTTTGTGAGTGGGGTCCCGGGCCATGGGCAGGCACTTTGTTGTGGGATAGAGTGAAGCCGTGGGGGTGACGGGATTGGGCTCATTAACTTCCCCTCGGCGACCACCCAGGAGCAGGGATCTCTTCCGCTGAACCCCCACCCCCTCCACCCTTGTATCCACCTCTACAATGCAGCCTCCATCCGACTGAGCCCAGGCCCTTAACCTGCTCTTTCTTATCCCCCTTTTGTTCTGTCTGAATGAATGAGCCCGACACCCAGACACCAAGGCAGGGCACCGCAGATTGGTTTAGCCAAGTCGAAAAGCAGCGCTTCCACATTTGTTAGATCCAGTAGGCTTTCTCTCCCCGCCTGACTGAGTCAGGCAGACAGGAAGTCAAAGTGCTCAGGGGCAAGGTGATGTAAATCCCCCACCTCCTTTTCACACACCCAAACACACACACACATACACACACACGGAGCCCCCCTCTCGATAAAACAGTGACAGAGAGCATTCGGCTCCACTGTTGTCACCTGGCATTTCACGAGATTTGTTTTGAATGGCCTGCCTGTCACTGGGTCTCTAACAATGGATCCGGCAGGAAAAATCTCAGCTTGGATTGTTCTTTGGCTCGACACCTTAGGCAACAATCAATGACTATTAATATTGCAGTGGTTTTAAATTACTCTGGGACTTGTAATCGTGTCCAAACTCTGTTCTAGTCCATGCTCGCGCAAGCAAAATCCAGCACAATAATGTTGCACTGGAGAAAGAAAGTTAGCTTAAACATAATCCTGATATTTATTTGATGTGTTACAGTCATGATTCTGAGGTCATTTCAGGCGCTTGCCCTGGGATTGCTAACATTCGGTCTATTCAGTTAGGGCTTGGGTCAGCATGCTATTGTGTTCATCGGCTGACTAACAGTATGACCAACGTCAAACAAAGCAAGTTACAGACAGAAAGGATTGATGCACTTCTGTTAGACTGACATTCAATTCAACTTGTTGCTGTACGTGACCTAGAAATTCAACTCACTTTTTTTATTGGAACTAGGCTGGGTTCGCTCACTCGCTGCATCTAACATACACATGGACACGAACACACACACACACACACACACACACACATATATACTGACCATGTCTGGATAGAAAAAATAATTGGATTTCTGGCTCTTATCTCACTCAACACATTACAAGTTGTCAAAATCCCCAGTGCCTTGGCTTGGTCACGTTCCTCCCGCGGTGTGAGGATTTCTTAAGGTTGACTGATAGGTGGCTTCCATTTAGATTCAGCATTATTGCTAACACAGGCAGGCTCCTCGGGCTCTCCACACGTGTCCCGGACCCTCCCATCTGGATGCCGGCTCAGGCCAAACAATGGCCTTGTCTCATTCAACACTTGCTTATCTGCCCATCTGTCTTGGGCTGATCTTCTGGAGGTGCGCGCCAGCCCCCTCCAAATCAATCCCAATCATTATGCTCTCCAAGTGCAGTTGGACGGGCCTGGCCGCCGCTCTCCACTACACTCTTACCGAATGGGGTCGCTAAGCTAGCCCCGGCAGAGCTAGCCTGCCTCTGTGCATTAGGCTAGGCTACTAAATGCAGGCCTGGAGAAGGTGCGCAGGCATGATGAGATAAATTAAGCTCTTATTTATTTATTTATTCATTTATTTACCTTTAAGGCCACACCAATAAAATTAGTTGGTTCTCGGATTCGCTGCTTGAAAAAAATGCAAAATAAAATAAAAATAAAATTGAATTCGGACTTACACGGACATAAAAAACACCGTGGCTGATGGCTGTAATACTGAAAACAGCATGCTGCGTTCACGTAACGTCGAAAACCAATCAATCACGCCTTTCACTTCAGAGAGAGCAAGAGACAAGAGACATGATAGGAGGAAAGATGCCAGTGGAAGGGGATCCTGCTAGGCCAGTGTTTGCAATTATTAGAATATTTGATCAGAAGAGAAAAACATTTGACAAGTGCATTGAAATTAAAGAGGATGAGAACTTTGCGCAGTTGTAGCCTACTCACGGTGCTAATTTACCGCTAATTTACCTTCAGAGGATTTTTTTATTTTTATTTTAATTTCGCTCTCGCTCCATATTTTTTCTGAATAAATCGGAGAACCAACTAATTTTATTGGTGTGGCCTAAACATTGAACTAATGACGGATCTTTGGCTGCTGAACACGATTGCTTTTGTCTTTCTGCATTATAAACATACTAGATTTAGACTAACCACACCAGACATACTGAACATGGTTATTTTAAATGTATTAAAGTCATATTAAACACATACTAAATGCAAGAGTCATACTACTGTAAACACACTGAAGTCAAACATCAGTATTAAAAAATCTGTAGTAACAACTCAGGTGCTCATCTTTGTAGCTAATCCTCATATGTTGCACACCTGTTATTGGAGCTTACGCATTAACGTTCTTCCTGTATGGAAAGTCATTTTCCCATCCACATAAATGTGTGCATTCTCTCAAATCAGTTGGTTGTTGTCACTGAGCATCTGGAGTCAAGGGCTCCTAATCACAATTAGGTCAAATGTAAATGCTTGTTTGCTTTTATTTATTTATATTTGTTGTTCTGAAATGTTCTATATTTAGTCCATGTGCTCTAAATTACTCTGAATCATGGTCACACTCCAGACCATCTGGTCCTGCCTGGAGGTTTGTCCGAAGCCTTGTCCCCGCGCTGGTCTGTGTGCTGGTCTGTGTGCTAGTCTGCGTCGCTCAATTTCAGGTCATCATGTGCTCATGATGCACCCCTCACACACCTCCCTTTTCTCGTCCTCTTTTTTTCCTCTACTCTCCTCTTTTCTCTTCTCTTCCCTCCATTCCGTAGTGGTTCTGTTCTGCTTCTGTCTCTGAAAGCACATCACCAGTATTGATCATTAAACGATGCTGAGAGTTGGGAGGATGTAATTACTGGGGCTGCTTGTCCTGTCAATGCTGTGCAGCTGGGGTAGAGTCCAACAAAGCAAGCCAAGGTTCTAATAAGGGAATGCCCTGTAAACCACAGACACGTGTGTACGCACATACATAGACATGCATATACATGTTACACACTTGAGGACACAAGGGACTCCTTTAACCTTTTACAATGTATCTCTCTCAAGAGTGAGTTGGTGTCAGTGTTAATCAATATACATGTTTTCTTACCAGAGCATTGTGGTGTGACCCAAGAAATATAAAAGTGTATAATTAAACAGTTGCAGTCTCTTAAAATAAATAAAGCTAATGTATGCCCAAATCTCACACCTTCTGTAACACAAACCATTCTCACAGCAATGCATACGCGATTTACAGTGATGTGAAAATCGTCACAGTTACTGTAGAGCTGCCTTATGCTATCCATTTGGTGTGTTTTTTTTATAGACTGAATGATTACTGCCCTGTCTACCATGTTAACATTATAACACTGATTCCGAATGCATTTCTGATATTATAGCCCAAGAGGAAAAAGGTTGGAATCATTTTTCATTCTCATGCCTCTGACGTCCTGCATGGTCCCTTCAGATTTGTGCCACCTCAGAATGTCAAAACGAGAACTAGCATCTGCACAGCCGTTCCCTCTGTGGTTTTTCTCTGTGGCGCCAGCACACCCCCCCTAACGCTGCTGTTTGTCTGTGTTAATGTGTTTCAGAGCGAGTTGGCAGCATGCTGTCAGCATTGATCGCTCCCTTCAAGTACATGAGCCCTGGGACTACCAGCGTGGAGGACGAGGACAGTTTAAGTAAGTCTCTGGACTGCGTGAATGCTTCACTAAACACACACACACACACACACACACACACACACACACAGGCACAAATCAAATCCAAGTGAAGAGAGCTGCGTGTCACAATCGGACATGTCCATGGAAGAAAATGCGCTGGAATTTGCCTGGCGCACCACAAGCAAGAGGCCTCCACTCGCAGTAACGTGCAGAGTGGTGGAGAACGATAATGGTGTAGTCATGTTCTCCAAGTTCTCATCTGCTGGAGGAGTTTGGAGAGGAGACGTGCCGTATCTCACGAGAGGTGCCGTGTCTTTCCCTTCAGGAAACCTCAGCGCTGAAGTCACTGACAGTGCTGAAGTGATTAACTGAAATCTTTTACCTTGGTTTCTCTCTCTTAAACACTGACTTAATAATATAGCAGCCAAATCAATAGCCTCGCAGATAATGGCTCCCTTGAAGTGAAATTAAAAACCCCAGTGATGGTGGCTAGTGCTAACCTTGGTGCTTTCTGCATTAACCCTTAGTCCGTGTGATTTCTGTCAAGCTGCTAACATCCATCCATTGCCCCCACGAGCTCTCCCATTTTTCCCTGATAAGTGCACCATTTTCCTGACCCCAATTGCTCCACTATTTTCCTCCCCTTAGACTGACGGGGCTCAGTGGCAGTGGAGCTTTCTGGGGTCATGCCCAACAGCAGCCGGAAAAGCACTGCTTTTTCTCCTCGCCTCGCAGCCCCCCATAAGCTTCCCCGATATCCCCCATTACCGCAGGGATTGCTGCTTTGCATTGAATACAGGCAAGAAATCACACCCACTCTCTGCCAAGGACTCCAAGCCAATTTTGCTGCAGATTACAGAGCGATTTGCCAGATAATGTCCCATTTGAGAGGATTTGTACTCCGATTTTTAAAACACTTAAATAAGATGGCCTTTCTTAGCATGAACTTTGGGAGATTCTGCAGCTGATGGTGGATCTGTTTTTCATTACCATATTGTGTATCAACTGACTGGATTTGCACTGTGCATAAAATGGAAAAGATCACAGGTCTCAATGAAAGACACATATACTCTTGAGCTGAGCCCATTCTTCTGACACCATCTGCATATTCACAAAAGTATTCCAGCACTTAGACTCTACAGAAGACCAATATTTAAAATGAGACTAAGATTTAAAATAGATGTTTTATTACATTATAGTATATGATATTATATTATATTATATTATATTATACAAGCACAATATTATTAGACTATAATATCTGTCATACAGACAATCTTCCAGAGGTTATTTACACTGCTGAAAATATGCTTATTGGTTTTTGATGAAAATACAGTTGTCATTCTGTAAATGTTTACTTTCATTTTGTGTTCATCCATCCTATGGATAGATGCTGGCCACATTAAAAAATCTGGAGATTTGGCAAAACTTTGAAAAGCAAATTTGGAAAAGCACCCTAGTAATTTTTCTTCTTCTCTTTTTCATGACAGGCACAAGCAGTGCTGAAGTGAAGGAGAATCGTAATGTGGGCAATCTAGAGGATCGCGTGATTGGTTCATCTGAACGCCAATCATCGTTGTTCCAGACCGAGCGCCGGCCCTCCCGAGGCGCCACCTCAGGCCTGAAGAGGAAACGGCCTCTGGAGGAGGAAAACCACGGCCGCCTTTGTCGCCCTCGCTCCGTCTTCCGGCGGCGCCCCGTGTGCTCGTGGTCGGACACCCCCAAGAACGCACTGGTCCAGCTGAACGAGCTGCAGCCGGGCCTCCAGTACTGCCTGGTGTCACAGACGGGTCCCGTGCACGCGCCACTCTTCGCCATCGCCGTGGAGGTGAACGGCCTGAGCTTCGAGGGCACGGGCCCCACCAAGAAGAAGGCCAAGATGCGGGCGGCGGAGCTGGCGCTGCGCTCCTTCGTGCAGTTCCCCAACGCCCCCCAGGCCCACTCCGCCATGGGCGTCCTCAGCGGCGGTGCGCCCACAGACTTTACATCCGACCAGACGCCAGACGCCCCAGACCCTCTCTTCCGAGGGTTCGAGCCAGCAAGCGCCACCTCCACCTCCTCCCCGTCAGGCCCCGGTGGCGTGAGCAGCGACAGCCTACCGCTGCGGTGCTCGGCGGTGTCCGAGAGCGAGCTGTTCTCTGGGGCCCTGCAACGGCATGGCCGGCTCCTGCGGCACACGCTGGACCTCATGGCCCAAGCACGCCATTGCTTCGGCCCACGCCGCTCGCCTGCCACCATGGACACCCAGAAGAGTCCGGTGGCGCTGCTCGGGGAGCTGAGGCCGGGCCTGCGCTACGCCTGCCTGGCCGAGCGGCGGACGGACGCCTCGGCGTCGGCGCAACGGGGACGCGTGCGCAGCGGCGCCACCGGCAGTTTCATCATGGCGCTGCGCGTGGACGGCCGTGTTTTCGAGGGCTGCGGGCGCAGCAAGAAGCTGGCCAAGAACCAGGCGGCGCGCTGTGCCCTGCAGGCACTCTTCAACATCAGGCTGGCACCTGAGGGGAGAGCAGGCATCCAGCCCAGCAGGAATAAGTGCCCTCATTTGCCCCAGGTGAGAGATGCCAGCTTGGGCGCTGGCAGCCACCACTCCTCCCCCTCCGTCCTTCTGCTGGGCCATAATAGCCCAAGCAGCAGGGAATGCTGGGACTTAATTAAGAGGGTGGAGGGGAGCAGTGGGGCGGGATGGGCAGCACAGGAGGATTATTATGGGCTGGCAGGCGACGACGGGCAGAGAAAGGATGGTGAAAGACAGAGGGAGAGTGGATTTCAGAATGGGGGGAGGAATTGTGTAAGGAGACCATTCACATAGGACAAAAGGTGGTGAATGTGTGCGAGTGTGTGTGTGTTTGTGGTTGTGTGTGTGTGTGTGTGTGTGTATGTGTGTGTGTGTGTGTGCCTGCCTGCCTGTGGGTGTATGTGTCTGTGTACATTTTGGATTGGCAAGGCCAGGGGTAAACAGTATCTGCTCAGTGATCTATTCAGATGGAAAAGGTTGCAAATGAACCAAATTATCGCCCTTGTGTGGTTGACTCAGGAGAAAACAGACATACTCCTGAAATGAGCTTTTCTCCCATCCCCGTGTTTATAGAGCAATAATTGCAAAACTGTTGTCGTTTGGCACAATCTCTTGTTTCCTCCATGTGTGGAATCACAGTGTCTATAAACATTAATTTAATCTGTTGCCCAAAGGAGATAGAGAGGTGAAAGGCAAATCGACAAACATACTAACCCATTCCCCTTACTTAGTCAAATACGTAAATAGCAATCAAGTTAGGAAATGGAATTTGAGGGGGATCGCTAAGCGACACTTTCAGATGAATTTTCTAAAGGTTTCGGAAACTCCATGCCACAGCTGTTTTTTAAGCGGATATGATGTCAGGTTTATATTATACAAATGTCATATTTGGTGTACAGACAGTCATTTAGGGTATAAGGCACACCCGCCCATATATGGGACGGTCAGGGTCTTGGCTTTCATTTGAAACCAATTGTATGTTTCTAGGTAAAGGTGTTTTCAAGTTATAAACTTGAATGTCAGTAGGCCCTCTTGTTTACAAAAAGTCTCTATGGGAATTTACATAGGGGTCCCAATCATATATCATAAGCATATCATATCAAATCATATCAAAATCATATTTTTGGTCTTTTTACTTCAATTTTTTTGTGTGACAGGTTGAGAGATGGAGTTAGGACTTAGATTTTTTTATTTGGGGGTATCATATGGATGGTACCTTCATATCTTAGTTAGTTCATAGACATTTGAAATGAGCGGAAAAAAAAAACTTAGTTCCAACCTCTATAACTCTGTGTCCATATGTCACAGAAACATACATATTCCTCTAGAAAAAACTTGAGGGTGTCACCTTTCCAATGGTATGAGGCACATCCCTGAGTCTAAAACTATGTAGGAACTGTCAAGCTTTCAATTTGGGTATGCTGTTGTTTTGAAAAAAAGGAAAAAAAGGGGTGTGCCTTAAGAGGTTAAATGTAGAGAATATAATATCTTCATACATAATGTATATTTCATATACAATTTATATATTCTTAGCCCTATCTTTGTAATATGACAGTATAGTTTCAAAAGGTTTTATCATTACATTGCTGAAACGGTGTGTACTTCTTATGCCTAGGGAGACACAGCTCCATAATCCACATGAAGGTGGTGTTCATGATTGATATTCATTTGAAACTCTACTCTGACTATATACCGATCAGAGGGTACTTTCCTCAACTGCGGCGCAGAGAGGCGATTATTTATCATCACTCAGCACTGATTGGGCCACTGATGCTCCGACCAGCGCACCCGCCGCTCAGCCTCCTCCTCCGAGACGGTTTGATGAGGCGCTTTTTTTTTGTCTGTGACTCAGCCAAGCCTCGCCAGGAGTGCTCTCACTTTGTGGTCCACTAGGACCCGAGCAGAAAGTATTAGCAACTTTCTGCATTAAGAGTGCAAAGGCACTGCAGACGCAGCGGCGAATTGAACATAAATGCCTCCTCAGCACTGGGGATTTGCAATTTCCATCTGATTTATTGGTTGGGGCATGAATATATATATTTTTTTGTATTATTAGTGTCGCTCTGCCTTTTTGTTAACCAGAAGCAACAAAGTAGATGTACCCTAGCAATGAATTGGGGGATTTGGTGACACTTGGGTGAAGTTAATCCTCCACCTCAGGTGTCCTCCAGGCATTCCCTTGTGTTCCTTGTTGTCCTGTGCTGGCAGTGAAGTGCTGTGCAGTGTAGTGCTGTGTTATGCTGTGCTGTGCTATGCCATGCCATGCTGTGTTTCCTGGCTGCTTGCTGGAGGGGTCTGGGTGTGTCGGCGCAGTGCAGCCCCGGAGGATTGATCCTACAGAGGGCACATGCGTCGCCGAGTGCACGCCCGCTATCTCACGCCCAATGGCATATTAGCATTCCCCTCTCGGCCGGGAGGAGCAGACAGACCAAATGTTGTCCTTCCCTCTGAACAACATCAGCCCGACAAACCTGCTCGTGTCTGCCCGGGAGAAACTTTGCTTTCTCTCCCCTTCCGCTACGCCGTTTAAAGGGATTTGAGGAGGATTTGCCTCACCGCTTTAGTTCCAGAAAAGCGCTCGCTTGTGGAAATTCTTGAAAGTCAGACTGCGGTGTCTGCTGTTGAGTCATTTTTGAAGTGGTGAAGGACACACACACACACACTCACACACACACACACACACTTCGACATTCACACACTCACATCACATCAAATACAAAAGTTCCCCTGATGCTACAGGAGATCATTTGGAATGGGCTTTTAAACGTGTCCAATATCAGTCGCGCCGTGGGAGTGTTTGTGTGTGTACGTATCCAGTTGAAAACATCTACAGACACAGTCTAGTTTGTGTGTGTGTGTGTGTGCGTGTGTGTGTATGTGTGTGTGTGTGATATATCCTTGCATAGCTTTGTGAATGTGCTGCTGTGCAGACCCATGGCTTTTGGATGTGAGAGCTGGGTGGGGATTTAGTGTCAGTCCTGGCCCACGGGTCCTCATGCCACTATTGTGCCCATTGTGCTCATGGCTGTCAGTTCTCAGGGCCCTGCACCAGTTCCTGATCTCTCCAGCCTGTGTACTGGATCTTGACCTGGTCCTGACTCAGGCCCTGGGGCTGTCCCAACCGAAGCTCTTTGTGGATCCACAGGTTTGCTGTTGTTTGTTGTTTGTTTTGCCTTGTATAAATGCACGATTGTTTTAAAAGGGAGCCCATCGAAGACCACGTCCCGTAATATTTATTCCAGCCTGTGTGGGGGAAGTAGGGAACAGCAGTAAAGGCTGTTAAGTTAGGTTAGCCAGTAATATGAAGTAGGAGCGAATGAGTGCAGAGAAAGAGAGCTGGAGAGAGAAAGAGAGAGAGAGAGAGAGAGAGATGAGAAGCAAAGGGTCACCTTTACTGAGGTGTGGAAGGACAGGCAGGGCCTCCATGGGGAAGTGTTCCAGGTAGGGCTAGAATATGTTCCAGGAGGGGCAGCAGTGGCAGTGTGTGTTGCCCCAGGCTGCCTCCGCCTCCCACAAGAACTCTGAGGCTCCACACAACCCTGCTCCCAATGGAAATAAAAAAGCCCAACCTGCATCCAAGCACCACAGCCTCGAAATAATATCCCTTTGAATATATATATAATTTTGTATAATATGTGTTTATGTATCTGGACACAATTGAGGAGTGAAATAGTGGGCATTTAAATTCACTGTAAAACACTGAGCCATCTGCTCAGCATTTCCTCCTGGTTGTGTGCTGTGGCTTCGACTGAGCCTGTGCATCTAAAGCATTTCTGTGAAGTGCTCAAACTCTCAGGCGCACCGTAGCATCTAGCTAGCCGATTGTGATTTGGTGTGAGCGCGCCGGCCACATTACAGAGTGGAAAGATTACCCTTGCATTTCCGAGGTTGATTGGCCACTTAATCTCCCTGCGCGGTGACAAATATCTTCTCCGTTGCCAAGTCAACAGGAAAAGCCTCACCGAATACATTGGGGCGCAGCAACGCTCACAAAGAGCTGAAGGACGTGGCGGAGGTCACGGGCCGTGGCACCGAGAAGGGCAGCCCAGTCCGCCTTAGCCAGCCTCCCTCCTCCTGACCTTGAATCAGTGATGATGGCAATAAGGAGTTGGCAGTGAGGTGCAGCATCACAATTAGGGCAGGCTAATGGGGAGGACAGGTGGGGAGTGCACACTTCCAAGGGTCTTGGCCATTTCTCAGCCTCGCTATGGAAGACTGCTGTGAAAATCAGCTGCTGATCAGAGGCCTTTGAAGTAGGAACCACAAAATTGTGGGCCAGTGAGGATACAGTCTCGGTGACAAAAGGATTGGAAATGTGGGTTTATTTATTTGTCTGTTTGTTTGTTTCTTTCTTTCTTTCAGCAGTCTCATTGAAGAGGTCTATTACAGATGAGTGTATCATTTACAAGCTTTAAGATGCACCTCTCAGCTCCCCGGGTCCACATAAGGTGCTCATTGGCTCTGAGTAATGCAGCATGGTAATTTGTTACTCACAGCGAATTAGGTTTCGTTCCCCGACACGTGAAGGTCACCTCGTCCGCAGGAAGCTATTTTACAGATTTTTTGTTGTTGTTGTTTTTTTTTTTGTAAACCTTTATTTTTACCAACACAAACAGCCTCGTCAACAAGCATGAAGCAAAAATCATTAATTGATATCAGGCCAGAAGATGAGGACTGGCAGAGGAAGGGGAATGGGGAGGGGAAGGGGAGAGGGGCATCGAGGGCCATGATTTCAGAGAAATAGAAATTCAGTCACAGTGCAAGGTGTGAAAAACAGATTATAACAAAATTGATTAGCACCCCTCCGGGTGTGGAATATTTGGCGCAGAGTATGCAGCATTTTGTTGTGTGTGTGAGGGTTTGTGACCGTGTTTGTGTATGTCGTGTGAGTGTGCGAATGTGTGTGTGTGTGCACGCGTATGTGTGTGTTTATTTTTACATCGAGAGAACACATGGTTTAATAGAGAGTTTCGAAGCACGCTTCTCCCATGAGCTGCACGGCCTGTTTTAAGTGTGATGTGGAACAGAGTGCCGGTGTCTCATAGGTCCTATTCTCTCTCATGCATCTGTCAGCTGGAAAGAAAGGGAAAAGAAGTCGTGTGCCGCGTCTTTCCGGCCTCTCGCTGTCTGTACAATAATGTTTTCACATTTAACGGGAGGCCACTTTGTGCACGGAAAGGTTAAGGCCATCACGAAGGGCCTCATACTTATGCAAAACGTGACCTATAAGACTGTTAAATCTCTTCTAGCATGTCAGCGGGCCGTTTAGAGAAGACACCGAGCGGAGAAAGAAACGAGTCAGAATCCGAGCCAGGGGTTGAGGCGCGGGTGTGGGCCGGACCAGCGCCAGAGTCTGTTAGCAAATACAAGCTTGGGCTTCCCTCTGCCCTGTTCCCTCTGCCTGAGAGATTTCTGGAGTGGATCATGGCCAGAGAAAGGAGGTCAGGAGGGGGACAGGTGATCACACTGAGCGCATGGTTGTGGAGCTTCTCTACCGCAGCTAAGCCATAGCTGAGCCATAGTTGAGCCGTAGCGCCGCGTCGCTCACGGATGGAGGCGTCTCTCTCCGCTCAGAGGCATGCGGGTAAGCAGCTCTCGGTGGCCCCGGAGTGTGTGGGGCTGCTAATCACCTCCCCGAGAAGCCCCTCACACTTCATTAAAGGACATAATCAAGTTCATTACGATTTCATAGACGTTCAGGTACCAAATGGCTCCAGATAAATCATTGGCTGTGCGGAGCAGAGCAGGCGCTTGGCACTGGCGGTGGCCACTGTGTGGGGTTATCTCACGGCGCCAGGCAGCGCAAGCGCCAGCACACACACACACACACACACACGCAGACCAGCACGCTGACCCACACTCTGCTCCTGCCATGACCTTTCAACAACCTTACAGGAAGCAGGACAGGGAAATGGGGTTGATTTTGCCCATGCTCGACTTCAATTAACACCTCTACACCACCCATCCCTCTCCCAACACCAAATCCACTGAGACCACCACACACACTCACACACACACACACACACACACACACACACACACCTTGTCCCACCACTGGGATGTGAGGCTGGGTTGAAAAGTGGCACCCTCAACCCTTCCATTGAGCTTCAGGCCTGCTGGAATCTCCCCAAGGCCTCTTTCTCTCTCTTTTTCTCTCTCTTTCTCTCCCACTCCGTCTCTCCCGTTCTCTCCCTCTTTCCTGCTCAGGGTACCATAAGGGGTGTCCTTGCCTAACCTGAGCCCTGGGAAACTTTCCAGCTCCCGCAGAATGGATCTCCTCTCACACCGTAATGTAACATGCACCATAGGGAGACATCAGAGGAGTCCACAGGGGACTCCACAGGCAGACATGTGCTGAGAATGGAGGGGGATGTCACCTCAGCTTGAGTGTAAAATGGAAAGAAAAAGATTAATTAAGGGCCAACCTAATGGAGGCACAGAGGGTAATGGGGTTATGCTGATTAACTGTTTAGACTATATGTCATTGGAACGTTCTAGAGTTCTCTCTCACGTCCATTAGGGCCGTGGCGCACACCAGTGTGGTGGGAATGGGAACCCCAGCCACTTTGAACAAATGAACTCCAGCAGCCGGTGACTGGTGGGCTTAGAGAGAGCCAGCGTCCACCTCCACTAGTCATCCTTCACTGGGGGACCGGAGGAGAACTGAACGGAGAGCTGATGCTGACCGACACCTGAGCGAGAGCCATCTCATCAACACACACACACACACACACACACACACACACACACACAAAGCCAAACAAGCAGCCTTTGCATTTCCTACACTGTTCGCCAGGATTCTGTGTGGGGGAAGGAGCAGGAAGCACTGGTAGTGAGGGAGGGAGGGAGGGAGGGAAGGAGGGAGAGGCTGCCTTGGCTAGAATGGAAGTACTGTGGAGAGAAAGAAAGAGGGGAAGAGAGAGAGAGAGAGAGAGAAAGAGAGAGAGAGGAAACCTCAGAGGAACAAAAGACCTTCAGGATTAATTAGCCGTCAGATTGGTTGTAGGGCACAGAGGCGCTCACTGAATTCCAAATGGTTTCCACCCCTGCCTGCTGGTGACCATAGTGAAGCCAACACTCCAGCACTGCAGATCCCCCCGCATGGCTGAGCCGTCTCCTCCCTCCCTCACACACACACACACACACAAATTACTCCTGTCGGGCCTAAAGTCACTTAGGTCCGCACCTAGCTAGGCATTTCTCATGCCCTTCATTGGTGTTGTATGTTTCATGAGTCAGAGAGACTGAGAGATGGCGTGGCGACACATACTCTTCGATCATGACATGCCTCGACCTTGTTATCCGTCATTACGCGCTTCGCTCTGCATTTGATGCATAGCGTTGAGCAACCCAGTCAGCCTCTAATTGGGGATCGCGCAGTCAGTTGTCCTGGCTGCTCACCTTCATGACCTCATTACGATGTCATTTCCTGGAGCACAGGAAGTGTTCCTGAGTGCATGCCAATGGCTTTATTTGAAGCATCTGCCTGTCTTGCCGTGCCAGGTCGTCAGAATGGACCTGTATGAGCCGTAATCTCTTCTTATTTCCTCACACTGAGTCAACCTGGTGAAATATGCAGTGGCTGGTCACGACGGCGCCGCATCTCCAAGTCGTGTCTGTCAGTTTAGGATTTTCTCACATTGGCTTCTAAATAGTAATGACAAGGATAGTGATGATGATGATGACCAGAAGGCTGGTGCAAATGCATTAGCCGCCGTATCCGGCTATAAAAAGAGATGGGTTAAAAGTGCGATCATGTTCTCATGAAATATTAAGTTGACCACTGAGAAGGCATCTCCTGAGAGCTCCACCTCAGGCCCACTTGAGCGCACAGCTCCTGTCCAACACCTGCCAAGGCACTGGAGGAGTTGCACGTGGGCCGCCGCTAACTACAGCGGAAATCCATTTGGCCTGCCTGCTACACCAGGCAAAGGGCTCCTGTTCTCTCCCAGCACTCACCGTAAGACCACTGAGGTGTGGGCTTCAAGGCCTGGGCATCAGGTACTGCAGTGGAGAGTGCTCATGACATGCCCAAATAAGAATGTGCTAAATGAGTAATGACTTTGGGCTTTCATCTCCGAGAAGCCCTTGGCTGTCTCTATGCTTAGCCCCCTCTAGTGGAAACGGAGAAAGTTGGGCCATTTTGTTCTTTCTATCTTTTTTTGTTTGCCTTTCTGTCTCTAAGGCAGAGGTGGTGAGACATGAACAGAGTGTGTCATCTGTTAATTGTGTCTTGACTCTGTGCTGTTTCTGTTTTTACACTTGCCTTAACTGTTGAGGAGAAAAAGTATTTATGCTCTCCCACAGAAAAACTTGTCACGAAGTGTACCTTTGCTAATCATCCACCCACACTAAGCCATTTACCACATATTAAATATCCTTCATTCTCTAAGATACATCTCGGTGAGATTTAATTAGTCATAAAGTTAAAATAAGACTACTTTTTTGCATGTATTGCGAGGATTGCATGTTTTGATCTGCTGTTTTTCCCTTTCACAAGGACAAAATACTGTTCCTGGAGACACAGTGGCCATCCACTGGTGACTTCTTGGCAGAGGCTACTTTTTTCTCTGAGCTGAGCTGCAAGGAAGTCTAAAAGATGGTATCCATATCCCAAACCAAAGTAGTAGGAATTCAAGAGTCACTCAAGCAAGATTCATTTTGTTGTGTTAATGAGATTTTCAGATGTAAATGGGTACCAAATGCCAGAAGGAAACAGGTGGTACATGGTGGTGAAGTGATAGGCTGTCTATACAAGACTTGTTATATTTATGGGAGTGTTTGTGCCAGATCAGAAAAACAAAGCTCGTTACACTGTCACATTTTATACACAGTCTGTTTCCCAATGCCGCAGGGCTGTATGTGTGTGTGTATTTTTCTTATTTTTAAAATGCCTATTGCACTCAGAACTTGATCAAAATTGGCTCTCTTCTTTCTTTTTTCTTTCTTTTTTCTTTCTTTCTTTTATCAAAAATTCTTTGCCTGTCTAGCAACCAGTAACTTTTTCCTCATGCATTTAATGGGAATGAAAAATAAAAGGGTGTTAGAAGAGATTGGTTTGGTAGTCTGGAATATGAAAACAGTGCACCTAGGTGGAGTCTTGTACGAAATCAAATTATTGATTTTTGCCAAGCGGTTTGACAGCCTGTACCTTTTATACTTTTGTTTGGCCAATGGAAATCTGATGAAGTCACTGGCTTGTGAAAAGGCCTTGTGAACATAATTCTCTGGCACCCAGGTGTTATTTAGACTGCTCTGTTGTATTACTGCTGCACAGCCAATAAACACACACACACACACACTCACACACATTGAACCCAAAAGCACATCAAAGTTCTCAGTTTGGCCGTCTTCGCGATCTCTGCCATGGCTCCTTCGACATGCAAACACAGCACATCTGACATGACATTTTCACTTAATCCCTCATTGTGTCGTTTAGAGGGGAAAAACAAACACCTTGAGCTATGAATCAAATGTCAGGTGTGGCAGTCTACTGGAACTATATCAATATTTCATGATGTATGGCTTGCTGCAGGGTTTGGGCAAAGGTAGGACCAGTAGTCATGGCAAAGGGCTTACAGCCTACTCTGTCAACCAGAGACAGAAAAGCCCCCACATCCTCCAAATTTCAACTTCAGCAATATTCTGTGTCTGTGTGTGTGTGTGTGTGTGTGTTTGTGTGGAGGGGGGGTGTATGTTTGTCTGTGTGTGTGTGTGTGTGTGTGTGTGTGTGTGTAACCGAATCTGCATTTAAAGATACAGTATGCATATTTTCTTTGTCTAGCGGCCATAAATAAAACGTCTACTAGTTTTGCTAATCTTGGTGATTTACTTGCGTATGTGCTTCCAGGACCTTGGCACCAATCCTTAAGTTTGGGTTGAAAGCGCGTCCGTGGTCAGAAGCCTGGCGACTGGCTGTGTGGTCAGCCTAGAAGCCAAGCGTCTGATATCTTCAGTCTCAGCAGAGATGACTTTGCTTTGGCATCAGCATGACGGTCAACACGCTATCGCCGGAAAAAAAAAAGATTCCCGCTGCACTTCACAAGACATGTTTAAATGGCTCCCTTTGCTGAGCACTTAAAAGTAGCCCCTCCATGCTTGTGTGAGATTACCAGGAGGTAGGGCTTGTTTTTCTCCCTCCCATTCCTCCTTTCGAGCGGTTCCACAGCAATGGATTTTGTTTACATTGGTTTTTGGTTTGTGGAAACTGCTCATTTTTATTTTTACTGTGTGAAATGACAAATTAGACACCGTGCATTGCCAAATTTACTTTCTGACAAAAAGAAATGGCAAAGAGTCCTTCAAGAATTTGAATTTGTGTTTTTTTTGTTTGTTTGTTTTAAATCACAGAATCAGTGACTGATTCTCCTATAGAATTCTGCTGATTGCTGATAGATAAGATTATCAGACCATCAACACTACCTCCCTTTCTTGCTGGTTGAGTTCTTATAAGGATTTGTTGGCGGGATTGTTATGGTTGCAGGAACCCTTTGTAAAATAGACATCTTTAAGAATCACGACAGCTGATTGGTTCAAAATAGCTGATTCATTATGCTGATTGGCTGTCTGCTCCCATGGTCATATCTGCATGTGATCAGCAGCGGCCTGAGTGAGTCCAACCTCATTTTGAAATTGATACAAGTAATGACCTTTTGACACATGCCACAAAGGCAAGGCTATAAAGCAAGCCCAGGCCAGAGATAAGAGCAGATCTATCTCCCCACATAATTGTTGCAGTTGTCAAGAGCACTGTGTAGAAGCTTTGCGGCACAGGCAGCGTTTAGGGAAGGGCTGCTGGTTAAGTGATGATGTTAGCGTGTGTGTGCGTGTGTGTCTCTGTGTATGTGTGTGTGTGTGTGTGTGTGTGTGTGTGCCTATGCTAGCGGCCCATCATTAGTGACCTCAGCCTCCTCCACGGCAGGGTCCTCCTGGCTGATGAGGGGATTAATGAGTGATGTGTGAATGGCTCCCGCCACCGCCGGCACGTCCAACCCCCCACACACACACTCCCACCACGCCACAGCCGAGTGGCGCTCGTTAAAAGCACATCACCAACCCTCTCGTTTCCACTCCTCTTCATGTTGCCACTGACAACCCCCCACCACCACCATACACACACACACACACACACGCGCACACACCAGTGCACCCTCCCAGGGCAGGTCATGTTATCCCTTTGATGCACTCATCTCTCTCTACCTTTTGATGCATTATGGATAAAGGTGCGGATGTGTGTTTTACACCAGCTCCCATTATTAAGCCATTTTGTTCCTATCCTGTCTGTTTTATCCTGACCCCGGGGTTAATCAGGTGGGATTCACACATGCGGCCACTGCAATGGCCTCCAAGCACCTGAACCTTCCTCCAGTCCTGATAAAATCAGCATTAGGATTTCAGCCATGGATTTCACACGTTGAAAAAAGATGAGAATGTGGCTTTATGAAAGGTGAATGGCTTGTTTTAAATCCTGCATTCGTCTGTGTTCCACTAACAGCACTTGCTGATTGATGCTTGAAATGGCATGTTGAATTGAGCTGAAGCAGGCAGTAAGGTCTGATTGGAGATCAGCTGCTACCAGTCATTGGTGAACTTGAATAGATGGAGTCCATATTGAATGCAATTCTTTTGCAAAAGCTGTTGGTGGTTGGGAACCAGGGGACAACAAAAGCTTGTTGTTAGACAGATCGAATGTTCTATACAAACACACAAACATTAAGGTACTCAGACTCTTTTGCCTCTACAGAGAGAGAAATGAAGATCTAAAGGAAGCCTAAAGCATGCTCTGCTTTATCAGTTCTTTTATGCACTTCTTTCACCATACTCAAACTGTTACTTTTGGTGGCAAAACTGAAAGTAGTTTTTGCACAAAAGTGTCAGTAAACTGTAAGAATACACTAGAGATGGCATACTGGTTTTGCTCACAAACACTGACTGTAGAAGTGTCAGAATTCAGCCTAGATGTAGTGCATATAGATGTGATTTTGTTTATCATTCTTTTTCTTGACTTTCTTTTGTTTTTTTGTTCGGGGATGGTGATGTGATTGGAACAGTCATGTCTCTGTGTACGATCAGCCAACGCTGTCAGAAAAACTGTGGCGCTCAGCATCCCATTGTGCAAACTTGCTTGCACGAAGCGACGCCAGCGTTCGTTTCACATCCTCGTCTCCATAATGGGGTGTGTAAGCTGTCAGTGACTAGCAAATGTGTCCTCCGAACCCGTGTGCATGTGTGTGTGTGTGGTGTATGTGTGTGTGTGTGTGTGTGTTCGTACGTGTGTATGTGTGTGAACACGTGCGTCTGTCACCTGCCGTCCGTGTCCGATTGCATTTCCTGCTTGGTGCTAACAGACAGTGCAGGCATGTGCAAGAGTCAGGGCCCTAGTTTGCCCATCACGTCACATCCCCATACTGGAGCAATGAGAGGACCTTAGCCATGCACACCACAGAGTCCCTATGTTCAAACAAGGTCATTTGTCTTTTACCCACCTCAATCCCTTTCTTTCTCTCTCTCTCTCTCTCTCTCACACACATTTTCTCACCTTGCCTCTCTCTTTGTCTCTCCCCTCTCTCTGTCTCTCTCCCCTTCCCCCTCTTCCTTTCTTTCTCTCCCCCTCGCTCTGTAAGCCATTACCTCAGGTGTAATAGCTTCCAGGTCAGGTCATCTCTGGGGGAGATTTTGTGGAGCGTTGCAGTTGCCTGTGCTGTTTTGTGGGGGTCAGGTGTACGCTTGGTCGCTCAGGTGGCACGCCGCCGCTCTCCGCTCATGCATAGGGGAGGGGGTGGGGGTGAGGGGGTGTGTGGAAAGACAGGGGTCAGAGCTCGAACGCAAAGCCTACTTTCTTGTTTTTCCTATATCACAGTTTCTTTCTCCCTCTTTCTCTCTCTCTCTCTCTCTCTCTCTCTCTTTCTCTTTTCGTTTTTCTCGTTTTCTCTCGTTTTTTTTTTTTGTCAGTGTCAGATTTTTATGATTATTGTGGCACAGCCTGGCTGATCTTAGCGACAACACCCTGCTGATGGAGCTAAAAGCATTGCTGGGTGGAAATCTGTTCCACAGACTGCAGGGCCATCTGGACTTTGTGCAGAGAAACAAAGTCAGAGAGGAAGAGAGAGAGACCGGAGAGAGGCTGGGGACTGATGGTGGGGGGTGGAGAGAGATGGGGGTGGGGGGGGGGGGGGTCCGCAAACGGTGAACAACCATTGAAGCCACAGGGTGGTGAGAGGGGGGGGGGGGGGGAGACAAAGAAAACCTGTACATTGTAGTTTAATCTCTCGAGACATTGTCGGTCAAGATCAGTTTTACTCTCACCGTACAGAAAAATGAAAGGCATTCAAATAAGAGCTGTAGTTTCTGTGTGCCCCCAGCACCTCAGTGCTTTTCATTTGCAGGCAGACTGCAGCAGAAGGAGGGAGGGAGGTAGAGGGCGCCTCTGATAGCACAGGTTGCATTGAACCGCCAAGGGTTCTAGAATCTCCCTCATGGCAGGGGCTCAGTCCACTCAGGTGATTTTATTTTATTTTATTTCTTTTTTTTTATTAAGAAATAGAAAATGCAAGGCAAGGTCTGGTCAGCTGAATGGATATCACCTTTCACAAGGCTTCCTCCCTGCTGTATGAAGCCTATGACAGGATGATAGAGGTCTAAGTAGACGCCATTAAAGCTTTTCAGAGTTAGAGGACAGTTAAATACCTGCATGAAGAAATATTGGACGTGGGCCCGTTTGCATGTCGCTGTCATGGCTCTGTTGGACCCTGATAAGGTAGCTGGGGCTTAGAAACCGGAGAGGAAAAAAAAATGATGACCCTTGCACATGTGGTCATGATTGGATTTTCAGGTGGGGGGATTGCAGGGGCCAGTGCAGTCATGGGCTGGCCTGCTGGTAAATGTGTGTTCCTGACCACACATACAGTAAACAGCGCAGTTAATTGTGAGAAATGATTAACCCCTTACCCTCCACTCTACCCACTCAACATAGGACACCAGTATCTGTCTGCCTCTATGCACTGATGCTGTAGTTCAGGCATGAGCAAGGCAGTCTCCGATGTCTAGTGCTCAACAACCACTTTTGTCTGGCATTCTGGTCTTTGTTCTCTGTGTCCGCTCTGTGTTTGCTTAAGCTTTCCTAACTTGGCTGTAATAGGATCGCTTTTTCACACGTCAGTCAATTACGGTTAAAAATGATGCCCATAATTCCTAAAGAAAGTTGTTAGTTAGTTAGATTGTTTGAAACTATTGTTTGTTTGTTTTTTATCTTCATTAGCTGTTACAGACAGCTGTGTTAGGACAGGAAAGTGAGTGCAGTCAGCCTCTAACCTGGATCCATGGGAACTCACGTAGCACTATTCACTTGATATTTTTTATGTTCGTACCCGAAATTCGGCAGCCATTTTAAAAGCTTCCCCCCAATGCCCCCCCCCCCCCCTATACTCCCCTATACACCCTAGAGGGAAAGCCCTTTAGGTTAGGGATCAGTGGAGAACATTTCCCTCCTGACATTTGTGTTCCTGCACAATATTGACTCGGGAGGGGAGACAAATGCACAACCGGCAGTGACATTCCACATTTCCTCAAGAAAAGCAGTTCAGTGTCTTGTGGAGGTTTGTGTTTGCTAATGCAAGTTTTTCTCCTTTATTGAGTTGATATTGATCAGTGAGCCAGAGGTGGTGCATATGTTTGTTGGGTTTAGCTGCTCTTTTACTACAGGCTAATTCAAAGCACTAAATGTGGCATTAACACAAAACCAGTTGGCAGCATAACATTTCATAAACATTCTTAAAAATCCTATAAAATGATATGGAACAAAGTCGAATAAACTCTTGTTTCTACAATGTAGTGGGCCTAAAATGTTGAGGGCGGTGCGGTTTAGTGTTGGGGTGAGAGGATCAAGAGGGGGTTT
The DNA here is from genome assembly GCA_017657215.1 of Limnothrissa miodon. NCBI lineage: Eukaryota > Metazoa > Chordata > Actinopteri > Clupeiformes > Clupeidae > Limnothrissa > Limnothrissa miodon. Next base: position 354,958 of record JAGFZM010000337.1, on the reverse strand, counting down.
ACCCATTCTCTTCATCATTAATTTGGATTTAAAGGGTAATTAAGTACTTCAACTTGTCATTACAATCAACCTTTCCCCCTGTGTGTGTGTTTGTTTGTGTGTGTGTGTTTGTATGCGTGTCCTTGTATGTGTGTGCGCGTGTGCCCTATTTCAGTTTTCTTAGGCCATGCAAAAGTGTACTTAGATCAAACACATTTTCCAGGTTGTGTATTTTGTTTTAGTGGAATACAGTCATTAAAGTTGCAGAGTCACCAAGGACTTTGCTTGGACATGGGGGAAACAATACAACGCTACAAACCCTGCTCTAAAGCCAGATGGTAACCCATCACTCGAGTTTGAACAGCCCTGGTCCTCTTCATGTCACTAATAAAAAGTAGGCTGTTTTTATGGAGGTGACTTTGGACTCTAGTTCATTCCAGTTAGTCCTGTTCATTTTGGTCAAGAGCCATTTCAGGCATGCATTGCTAAGGCATGTTTCAAGAGAACGGAGGGACACTTTCTTGATTGTTCATTATTTGAACCGTATGCATAATTGAAGGGGTCTCTGACTGCTCTCCTGATTAGCGTGGTCCCTGTGCCTCAATGTGATTCCTTTTAATTTACATTCATTAAAGGCAAAGGCATGACCTTAGCGCACAGGGTCATGGTTTAGGAAAAGGTGCTGATCCATCAGGGTTCTGGTCCTGGTCTTGTGACCATATAGGGGCATGCCTTTGCACTGGTTGCTCTGCATGCATAGAGCCAAATAGGTTGCTGAATCAAAGAGGCCACCAGCACCTTTTGCACGTTCAGTTAGCTACATTATGGCATAATGACATTACATTTATTTCCATTGTTGCTTTTTCAATCTCCACTTCATTCCAGCCACTTAGCAGATGCTGCATGCAAATGGAACTTCATTTACACACCGACTCATGCCAGTTTCCCCAAGGGCATCATGGGATGCCACGACCTCTGTGGAATGTGTGTGTATATGTGTGTGTGTGTGTGAGAGTGTGTGTGTGTGTGTGTGTGTGTGTGTGAGGGGGTTATTCCACAATCAGGCTAAAATGAGAACTTTTATCACTGTCCTGTCGTTTCTTCCCTCTGCTCCCACTGCTGGTGGCGGAGAGATGCAGACGTCCGCTCAGCGTGCTGCCAACGTGCACCACGGAGCAACGTTGCAGGCTGCGGAGGGGCCATAAACACCAATCTGCTCTGTAATGGCTTTTAGAGCGCTGCTTTATGTCCCCTGAGCCATAAGCAGCCTCCCGGGCCACCCATGGGCTAGCGGCTAGCCCCGACACACCGGCAGAGCTGTCAGCAGCCATCACATTCTTTAGCAATCAGCTGTTTCCTATGTGTGTGTGTGTGTGTGTGTGTGTGTGTGTGTGTGTGTGTATAGATGGGTTAGCGGGTGCATGCACTATATTTGTGCCATGTGGCTTGTTTGTTTTGTGTACATTCACCTATAGATGGTGTTAATCTAAAACTCTAAATTCTCGAATGACCCCAAACAAAGCAACATCCACGCACGTTTGTGGAGCTGAAGGGAAGCCGAAGTGTGGGTTGGTTTAACATCTGCTAGTCAGCATGGGTGGGATTGGAGGTGCCAGAGGACTTGGCGACAGTGCCTCTCCAACGGGCGCTGTGTGCTCAGTCACTGTGGGCCCACAGTCGGCGCGGCGCGCGGGCACAGATGGCGCCGCTCACTGATGTCACCAAACAAATCGGCGCATTTCATTAGCGCCGAGTCTTTTGCACTAATGCGCGCCGTCCAGCCGCACTCGGCTGCTCCGCTATCATCAAACGATTTTTCCTGTGGCAAACATTTTGACATGAATTAACGAGGGCTGCCCCACTATAGTAGCGCTGCCAGAAAGTATGTCATAGCACTGCCGACGTGACATGTTGGACTGCGTGCATGTGTGTGTGTGTGTGTGTGTGTGTGTGTTCTGCTCTGGAAACTCAGTAGCTCAGCTATTTAGAAGTGGAAAACAAATGAACTGTACAGGAGTAGATTTCTTAAGAGCAGATGTTCTTGTGCCACATTAGCGCGTCACAACAGACTAGTAAATCTTCTGCTTGTGTGTCACTGGAGGAAATGGCCTCTAATCTCAATAATACATCACCAATGTCTTCACTAAGATTTCCTTTCTAGCCGCAGAAAAATGTTTGGAAAAACCTTGTTAAATATTTGATTATGTGTTTTTATAACAGCCTAAATCCTTATGCATCCCATAGTTAAACTGATATTAAATAAAAAAAATACATGAAATGTACATACATACATATATACATGAAATGAAATGAGCTAACCTGTATTCCTGTGAATATCATATACATATATAATGCTGTGATTATCATAAATATCCTATATATAATGTGAATATCATTATCTTTGTTGACAAGGAAGCAGTCACAGCACACTTGCTTGCGTGCAGGAGGAAAGTGAAGGAACCCTTGGTTGTGTCGTTGCAGGACTTTGCAGACGCAATATTCCAGTTGGTGAGGGAGAAATACTGGGAGCTGGCGGGCTGCTCCTCCCCGGTGCATGCACGTCACAAAGCCCTGGCAGGCATCGTAATGACCAGAGGTATGGCAAGAACATTTTCATTCACCTTTACTTATTTATAAATGTAGAAATACACCACGGTGAATTATTCACTCCCAGTGCAATAGCCAGATACCTCGGCAGCTCTCCGCAGCCCTCGGCCCGCCACCACACCTGCCGAGCGCATATAGTGTGCCTGCAGAGGATTGTAGCCACTGAGACATTAAATATTGAAACTGATCCTCAATGGGAAAGAAAAGAAAACAGAGGAGAAGTGGGAGGCTGGTTCTCTGTAGCCTTATATTCATGGGCGCAGCGCAGCAGTGCCAGCAACACTCACCCGGCCTCTTAATTGGCTCGCTGCTACTTACTTGGGTTGGGCCACTTGGACCGGGTTTCATACATTTTCCATTTGAACAAACTTGACAAACTCTGAAAATCTTGCTTTTTGAGAATGCCAGATATTCATAATTTAGTGGATTACGGCCATATATATTTCACTGGAATTTGTAGCATTGTTCTGTTCAAGTAAGTCTACATATGGGTGATATTTGTCTCTGTAGATGACTGGATTAACTGCATTGCAAACCTATGCAGCTTAACAGTTTTTCACCTAATGTATGTTGTGTATTCATAGATAGTGATTACCATAATGAATGCCCTACCACGCATAGACGGCTCTCAGGAGCAAGCTCTCAAATAGAACTTAAACTAAACAAACACATTTCACTCCTTGCTGCCACTAGAGGTTTCAACACAGAATAAATAATAATAATAACAGTAATTATGAGTGCTTTCATTCCCTGGACTAATTGTGAGTGCAAGTGCTGACAAACTATTGGCAAATAGAATGTGTTGTCGTATAATGTACAGTATGTACAGAGACTCTTAATGGACACACTAAAAGCCCATCTATGGTCGTAGTGAATTGTGGAGGTCACATAAAGAGACAGTACTGAACCACTAGGGGTGTGCCAGTGCAGGGTGGCTGTTTAGCCATGGTAAGGTGGCATTTGCTTATTTCTAGCTGTTATCTCTGGCAGGAGCTCTGCCAGACTGTTTGGGGGTCAGTGGCGGTATCGGTATCAAGATTCCCTTTGAGGGGCCAGCAGCTCATCAATTTCTACTTCAGTCAGATCACCGTTGCCTTGACCCTAATCCCATTTCTCTCCCTCTCTCTCTTTCTCTCTGTTTCTCTTTCTTCCTCTTTCTCCCTCTCTCTCTCTTTCTCTCTCTCACATGCACACACTCACACACACCCTGCCTGCTACCCAATAATTGGTCTGTTTGTTTATTAATAAGTGTGTTATCTTCAAAGATCCAGACGCTGGCAGCCCAAGTATTTCTGGCATGGGGCTAGCAGACACAAACTTGACAGAAGCACTAGGGGCTCTGTTCTTGGTTAGGAGACATCTATTGGATGTCTCAGACTATGCCCCACGTTGGCAGAATACTAATGAAGACTCAACTTTGAACCACTGGACCCCCACCCCTCCAACACACACACACACACACCACACACACACACACACACACACATACACACACACACACACGTCCCCTCATCTTCACTAGCACTCATATTCATATACATAGCCCCGTGCAAGCCCATGGCGAATGTTTTAACCTGAATAAGATTGCATGTGTTTGAGATCTGGCGCAGAGGGGGAAGTGAATCAGGCTGAGTGATGAAGTAAATAAGATGCAGTGTGTGAACAATCCCATTGAAGAGGCCAGCCCAGTGTGGATGATTGGGAAAATCTCCTTCCCAGCATCAGATGTTTGACAGCACAGACGAAGCTTTGGCTGTTTCCTGTCCTCCAGTCTGTCTCTTTGGAGAGAGGAGATTATTTTAAAGCAAAGCTTGTCATAGAGGTTTTCATCTGCTGTTTTTTTTGGAGAGATATGCCTATAGCACATTATCTCACCTGTCGATTGTGTTGTCAATGTGCTCCTGAGAGCATGGGCACGCTCTATTTTCATTTTCCGGAATCTTGTTGGTTTTATTTATCAAGGTTGATCCCCCCACCTCCACACCATCCTCTGTTTCTTGTTTACCATGTGAGACAGTGCCAATTAGTTTACAGTTAGTACTTTTCTCATCTCTAGAAGATCTCTACACATTACCTTTTGTCTTCTCAAAAGTACAGTTGTTCTGAAAAACAGCAGTGTAAACAATGTACTGCTATTCAGGGCCTATTTGTTTTAAAATAAAACAACATGTGTGTGTGTGTGTGTGTGTGTGTGTGTGTTCTGTCTTACCTGTGAGACTGACTGAAAAAAAATGTAAATGTCCCCACACATTGAGACAGATAATTAAAGTTCATGTCTGTCATGTTTGGAACTGGGCTTCCTCGCCACAGAGACACATCTGAGCGACAGCCATCTTTTAATGTTGACTCACCCTAATGATGACGAGACCCTCGCTGAACTCATTTCATTTTTTTTTTGGACATCAAGCAATGGAAGAGCGACTTGTGAGGCATCGCCTCCTGAATCTTCCCCGGCTCTAATGTGATGGAAATGAGTCCACACGAGCTGACCTTGTCCAGCCTTCATGCTACTGGGGAAAATGGATTTAATGCTAATTTCGTAATTATGAAGGGAAAAAGTGGTCTTTTTTCTTAAAAATAGACCTTCACCGTTTGTTCCGGACATTTAGGGAGGAGGTCTCTGAAAGCTGAAGAGCTTACGGTGAGACAGACTGAAGTAATTGGCTCTTTTGCACAGACAATGAATGCTTTTAAATCATTTAGCGTCCTTTTGTCAGGGAGAATTGAAAGCATCGTTTTGATGGTTTCTCGTGACATGGGGATGACTTTGTCGAGAAATTGATGATCTGCTTTCTTTGCCGTTTGCTTTCTTATTAGGCGAAACCCATTTGGAAAATGCATGTGTAACGACAGTGATTAACCTTTCACCGTGGCGAGGAGCTGGCCCTCCAGCAGAAGTAGTCTTCACAGTGTAAATACCATTAATTACCATTTGCTGCCAATTACCAGTTGCCTAAGTGCCAGCTGGGGAGAACGCAGTATAGAGGGAGAGAGAGAGGTGTCTGTCCACTGATTGACTGTCAAATGCAGCCCAGGGCTTACCAAAGGCCCAGGGCACCGGTGCAAACTCCTTCTCTCACAAGAGCTATCAAATGTTAGATAAAGTGCACAGTATTGTTGGATTAACAAGATTAATATCCATTAGTGTTTTTTTTTTTGAGGTTCTATTATAGTATAAGCAAAGGTGTAGTGCCTACCTACCGAAGGAAAATTCCTTAAATATTCAAGTATACCTGGGCTGATTCTGATCCTGATTTTCCTATACCAATGCCCGGAAGTGCAAACAGTTTTTTTTTTTGCACTGAAAAGAGTGCTAGTCACAGCATTTGGTTTGTTTGTGAGTGATCTGATATTATATCGCTAGCGTTCCACGTGGCAAATACTCAAGCAGTTTGTTGCTTTGATGTTGCAGCTCGGCAGCTCGCTGACCTTCCCAGCAGGTGAGGGAGGTACAACACCGTGTTCGGATCCTAACGCCAGCGGCACTCGCTCACCTACCTGTGGTGGGCTATGCTGCACAGGCCCCTCTTTCTCTCTCTCTCTCTCCTTCCTTGTTCTCACTCTCTCTCTCTCATCTCTCACTCTTTCCTTTGTTCTCTCTCTCTCACTCTCTCTCTCTCTCTCTCTCTCTCTCTCTCTCTGTGCTGCTGGTGATTGTTAAGCTAAAAGCTGCTGTGCCAGAGGCTCTCTCCTCTTCCTCCCTCTCCCCTCCTGCTCTCTCTCTCTCTCTCTCTCCCTCTCTCTCTCACACACACACACATACTCTCTCTCTCTCTCTCTCTCTCTGTCTGTGCTTTGGGATCATTTCATGGCGTGATAAAGAGCAAAGTGGCACAGAAATCACTCGCCGCCTTTCTTCTCTCGCTTCTTAGTGCAAAATTGATCTAAACAACCGCTAAGTGGAACATCACTATTGAAGTAGGGCTGGGGGGAGGGGTGCAGGTAAAAGATGGCCTGCAGTCTGTTGTTTTCCCCCCAGAGGAGTGGACCACCTCCTCCTAGCTACTGTTAAACATAAATTACCAAGGGGAGTCTATCTGAACCATTTTAGAGCCAAAAAGACATTTGGTTAAAAGATTTAGTTCACTAATAATTGTTTTACTAATGACTCTACAAATTACTTAGCTGAGTTAATGACAATAACACAATCAAGGTGGGTGAAAAATCAATGTAGCCTTTCTGTATTTAGAACAGAATTATGGGAGATGCCATATTGATTTGTTTCATATAAGGATTTGCATGTACTTGATACATGTGTGTCTGACTGTGGAGTCTTGGAGTCTAGTTCTAATGTGTTCCTAACATACATACAGTAGTGCCACTCTCAATATCATAATAGGGAGAAGAATTACAATAATGGCATATTACTGCCCAAATATTGTGACAGTCTCAGATCGTCACGTGTGTGGCTGCTCTCTTCCCTAATTGCAACAGTTCATAATCACCTTAGCAACTGAGCATTTAATAGGCTACATCAATCATATTGCATAGCCCATCTGCAAAAGTCAAGAAAAGCTTGTGCCGCACACACAATGACTGAATGGCTCCAGTGGGCAGGCTGAATAGCCAGAGCATAGCAGCACACTCAGCAATCATCAGCAGGCGACAGCGAAGCACTGCCTTTCCAGCTACGTGGCTTTGGAGCACTCACGCTACAGAGCCCCCTCTTCTCTTGATTTCTCTTTTCTCCATCAGATAGAAGGAACATGGCCTCCATCTTTCTTTCGTCTTCCGGGTTTTTCCATTTCTTGTCACGCCCAAACTTTTGCATCGATTCACTATTTCACTCATGCACGCACAGTATTTAACTGATGGACTGTTGGACTGACACAGCACCTCTTTTGCTGGTAAATGCTTGGCCAGCCAAGCTCGGAGGCTCTATCTTTCATACTGCAGTACCTGTGCTCATGATGATGTGTGATCAAAAAAGTTCATCCCAGATAAAATATCAGTTTACATTTTGGTGTATGTTTATACTTTAGCATAGCATCTCCCTGGCATTGCATGGTGGCACCTCGACTTTCTTTCTTCCCTCTTTCTCTCTCTCTCTCTCTCTCTCTCTCTTTCTCTCTCTCTCTCTCTCTCTCTTTTCTTTGTCTTTCTGACATTCTGCTGTCTCACACACTTCTGGCCCAAGTGACTGCAGTGCAACGTGCTGCTTCCATGCGTATGGTGAACCAGTAGACAGGAGTTGTTGGCCTGATGGACTGGTGTGTGGATTGATTGGCTGTATTGATCAGGTGGAGGCGTGGAGACGGGGCTCACAGAGCTCACAGGGCTCACTTATCAGCGCCATCGCAGCTGTCCGCGCCGCACAGCACCGCACCGCACCGCACCGCACCCTCCTCCAGTCTGCACTGGAGTCACAGGAGGGCTGTGGGCTTTGCCAGAGGAGCAAAGCACAGATTGCAGGGGCCTATCAACCTTCCCCCACACACACACACACACACACACACACACACACACACAGACAGACACACACAACAGCACACAATATTAGCTTTTATTATTGTTATTGCAAGCCCTCTGTGCTCCTTCCAGTCAGAGCGTGGGTTCAATAGCTCCTGAGCCCCCTCAGATAAAGACTCATATGCTGCACTCAGCCCGCGGGGCCAGGAGACGCCGGCTGGCCCTGGATCAGGAGGAGATGGAAAGCAGAATGTATTGCGCGTGTGGGCGTGGTGTTTCTGGGGATGGTAGAATGAAGCTGATGCTGAACTAGCCCTGAACTAGCCCTTCACCTTTTTAATGAACCCTTTTGCCACTTTTCTGTCTCTGAGGTGACATAGAGGGAGTGTGCTATTTTAGGACTAAGGGGTCTCTATGGATATGCTCTTCCCATTGGACCCATTCATTTGTGTTACCTTGCGCGAGGCAATACACATATTACTTGTGCTTCATTTCAGTATAAGCATTAGAATATTACATATTTTTTTGCCTTCATTTCTGTCTGTGCCTGTGATTTTTTATTTTATTTTTTTGAAATGTCGCAGGTCTGGACCTTCGACAGGCTCAAGTGGTGGCGCTGTCAACGGGCACTAAATGCATCAACGGGGAGTACATCAGTGACAAGGGCCTCGTGGTTAACGACTGCCACGCAGAAGTCATCGTCCGCCGGGCTTTCATCCGCTTTCTCTACTCTCAGCTGGAGCTTTACGACAGGTGAACCAACCATCCTATACATTGCTGCCTCGTGCTAGTGGAGATTTGTGAGGGTATTACACCCAAAGCTTTCTTCTCAAAGCTCTGGGTTGAAGTCACAGCTGTAAGATGTTTGCATTAAAAAAGAGAAATAAATATCACAATAATTTGTCTGCTTTAAACCTCTCCTGTCTCTCTTTCCATTTTTAAGCCACAAGAGGGGTTGATGTTTCTTTTATATTTCAAGTTTTTACATTGTCATGGTGATGAAGTTTATTCGGCTAATAGGGACCAAATACTGACTAAAATAACAGCATTTTAAAATCATAATTTGAAGACATATTCAAAAAGGCCTCACAGTCTCACATTGAAGTTACACTGCATTCCAAACCTGGGTCCATGCCACTACAGGTTAGATACGGTTAGATGCAGCTCTAATTCTGCTGCATCTAATGAAAGCTGACCCAGAGAAAATGTCTGCCCTATAAGTGTGCAACCTTCAACCAAACACACACATACACACACACACACACACACAAGCACATACCTTAACCAGTCTAGTCAGGAGAAGATTTCTCAGACTTTTCCCAGACACAAGACAGGAATAGACACATACGGATGGAAATGGGCCTAGTCAAATTCCACTCTGACACCCCTGACATAAAGCCTGCCCAGATAAACAAGAGGAAATCTCCTCTCTGACTGTCTGATTCAGCAAAGCTTTTATTCCCATGCCAGCAGGGAGTTTTTCACTGTGTTTCTTGCTGGTCATAAATTACCCTGGGGAAGCTTGAGTTGGCCCACTGGCAATGATCAACATACAGTTAGAAGAAGTAGAAGGTGCTGTTTCGGAGGTGTATTGTGCTTGGGCAGGGTACTTGAGGCAGTGGAGGCACAAACTGACGTGTTCTCACCGTGCAATTCACACTGCTCCATTCGCAGTGATCTTCTGGGAAAATATGGGGGCAATAGATTTGAAGTGGGATTTACAATCTTAGTCACTGAGCTGCCACATCACAGCAGGAGTCATCCTCCACTGTCCCTCCCCTTCTCCTCTCCTCCCCCTCCGCTTTACATTACTCTTTTATTAGACATTTATCCTTCTGGGCAAGCACAGGTGATCCACAACACTCCCCACCCCTCGCTCTCTATCCCTCACTTTCTGTCTCTCTCTCTATACTCTGTTATGTATGTGTGTGTGTGTGTGTGTGTGTGTGTGTGTAAGCTTGAGAGAGTGTCCTTTGAAACTGTAAGATACGAGATGAAAACAAACAATCATCAGTGACCTAACACATATGACACATATCGCCATAACTGCTACACAACCCTATAGTAATATAGTTATACTATAGTAATATAGTAATATAGTAATAGTAGGAGGAGTAGGAAGGATAGCTGTGTTTGCACATTCTAATTTAGTGACAATTCCGTGTGTCTTTGTCACTAGGCTGTACATCAACCAATGTCAGCCGTCTAACAGTACTAAACAAACCAGGAAATAGCCTGTTAAATCTACCTGTCCTTCTAGCCAATTATTTTGCACATAGCCCACACAGTGAACAGTGGGGGCGACACTTATGCTTGCTAAACAGGGCTGCACTTCGAACTCCATGAATGTGAAAACTTTCAGTTGTATTTTCTTCATGTTTACTTTATGTGTTTGTGTGTTGTTGTGTGATATTGTGGCCCATGCAGCCAAAGAAGAGAAGACTGGGAACAGTCCATCTTCGAGCGGCACAAACAGTCCGGCTACCGGCTGAGGGAGGGCATCTTCTTCCACATGTACATCAGCACCTCGCCCTGCGGTGATGCCAGGATCAACTCACCTTACGAGAGCAGCAGTGAGTGTACCTTTCTCTCTTTTGTCTCTCTGTATCCCTTTCTCTCTCCCTCTCTTTCTCTTTTTTCCCCTCAATCCTGCTGGTTTTGTTTCCCTGTCACTCAGCCCCCCTCCCTTCTTTCTTACCCCTCTCTCCCCCACTTTTCCTATTTCCTTCTCTTACTCCCCCTCCCCCCCTCCTTTCCCCCCCCCCCCCCCCCCCCTCCACTCTCTCTCTTCTGTCTCTCTCCTACTCTCGATCCACTTGCCTCCTTAGCAGGGCTTTTTAAAGGGATCATCCTTTTTTTGCGTCTGGATTTCTGAAAGCACCCACCATGCTTTTGTCAGGCTCTGTCAGAAAACCTCCGACGTCCCTTTTCATGTGCCATCACTTTCCCAGGGCCTGTTCAGCTGTGCCGAGCAGCTCCAACCAACAGATGACATTTTAATGCTCGCTTGATGTACAAGAAATGTGTATTCATTCAGACGTCAAGTTTTTTTTTCTGCAAATGTGACATAACCGAGTTGAAAATGTAATCTCTCGGGCCATCTCAATCGCAGACATACATACATTTTCATATTTAGAACTTAAGAGACATCATTCTATTCAGGAGTGATCATGATGAATGATTGAATTGTCGGTGAGTAGGGTTTTTTTTCAAGTGAGAACTGTCAAAGGCTACTTAATCACGGCCAGTTGAAAAGGCGACTGTCGTGGAAAAGCTTTGAACTTGGGTCTCTTGGTCATTAAACCTTTTTGAAATGCTCACTAGTCAGCTTTTTACAGATTAGAAAAATGACTTATGCTCCAGCTCTTTGCTAATACCTCTCTCTCTCTCTCTCTCTCATTCTCGCTCTTGCTTGCTCTGCTCTCTGTTCAAGACTTGGCAGATGAGGACTTACAGCTTAACTTTGCCCTCGTTTAGTCAAGGGAAAGCAAAACACCAGTCTGTCTCCTGAGCTGCCCATGAACACTGTGCTTTCTAATGATTCCCTCTTCGTTTGAAGAAGAAAATGAGTCAGACTCACAGTTAGACTCCAAATCAAGCCATGATGGTGAGAGGAATGAGTCCTACTGAAACAAAAGAAATAGGACTTCTATGCAGTCACATATGACCAGAGTTCACCTCGCTAAGCTAACATTTTTCACACTCGAAGCTCAAAGACATAGGCCGATGCTCCATTGGAATAAAACTTACAATGGCACTATAAATGGGAGCTGGTACATACAGAACATACAAAGCAGGTATCTACTGTAATGCGTATGTGTTTCCTATAGATGATCCTGTTAGTGAGGCGTGTGGAGAGGTGTCATTGGTGGCCGCGATTTCCTAATTTGGGATTCCGGGCGCGTTGTTGGCAGTGTTGTCACAGCTGTGTCTCCTCCCCAGTGCCCGGCGGGCGACCCCTGGTGAAGCGGCTCCACGCGCACCTGCGGACCAAGATCGAGGCGGGCGAGGGGACGCTGCCGGTGAGGTCGCGGGTGCCCGTGCAGACATGGGACGGCGTGCTGCAGGGGGAGAGACTCATCACCATGTCCTGCACTGACAAGATCACAAGGTCAGCTCCTGAGGGCGCCGACACCTACACACACACACACACACACAGGCACACACATGCACATGCACGCAACAACACACACATGCACACACACCTTCTTCTCACTTCTTTTACACATCACCTCACTTACAAAAGAGTAGTCATATTAGACCATAATTGGCAGACCTGAAAAGAAAAAAAAAACGAACTGAGTTCTTCACATCTATAAGTATTTGTGCACATTATCATCCATGGAGTTTATTCAACAGTTAGAAATGCAGCCAGAGAAGAGAAGCTAAGAACAAAGGCTGCAACCATGAAACACATTAATGGCACTATGGAAAATCTTTGAAGACACAGGCTTTGACTCGCTCCATGATCGTCTTCAAAGTGTAAATGATCTGAATGGAGAACATCATGTTAAATAACTTTGCGCTCGCCAGAAATGCCATCTTGAATTCCAGTGGTACGCCTGAGGCACAGAACAGAACGCAGGGGCGGCTTCTGAATAAATTCCCGAGACAAATTTGACCAGCTTTCGTGGGAGGCGAGGTTTTTGTGGCTCCCCTGTGTCTCTGCACAGCGAGAACACAAGTGGAATCTATTGATTTAAGGGTTATCTTTATTAGAGGATTACTCTTTATGAGGCTGCATGATCTTCCTTTAAATAGGGTTCTTTTTCTCAGCCTTTCTCTCTCTCTCTCTCTCTCTCTCTCTCTCTCTCTCTCTCTCTCTCTGTCTCTTTTACTATCTCTATTTCTCTCTCCACACTCTCTTCCTCTCTCTTCCTCTCTCTCTCTCTGTCTGTCTCTTTTACTCTCTCCCTTTCTCTTTCCACACTCCTCCTCTGTCTCTTCATTTCTCTCTCTCTCTCTCTCTCTCTCTCTCTCTGTCTCTCATTCACTGTCTTCATCCCCCTGTTCTCTGGCAGGGCTTTTACGAGTAAAGGAAAAGGTTACCCTTATATTTGTCTTGCGATAAGACAAATATAGGTGGCCATGCTTTTCAATCAACACTGCGGTTGTTTACTGAGGCCATGGATGCGGCATTGCCTCCTCAGCCATCTCATAAGAAAGGGATTTGAGTCTTTGAGAGCTTGATTTTTGGGACTTAGAGTTTTTTGGTCAATGAGTGACCTCAGTGTGAAGTTTCCTCTAGGGATTAGTGGTGGTATTTTTGGGTGGTCCAAAACACACACGCACACAGCACATGCACGGAGACATACATATGCATACACACGTGCTTATATGTGCGCACACACTTACGTACACACACACACACACACACACACACACACACACAAACTTGTGTGTATGCATACATGCACACACACTTAGATGCTTTAACAAACACACACACACACTTCTCCCATCCCTCGGTGGCAGATCTTGGCCACTGGGGGTCATGCACCTGCTTGTGTGAAAGTGACACTGCGTGAGGACACACGCGGTCGGGCAGAGGTGAGCCTCCCTTCCCCTCGCCAATCGCTGTTAATTTGACCCATTTGATTCAGTTCACTGGGGCTGGAAGCACTGCGATTAAATCTGGCCAGGTCACCACGAGGGGTGAAAGCAATTACTTTACAAAAAATAGAATAAGACAGACGAGAAGGGGGGACATCAGCCTCTCCTCTCCTCTCCTCTAGTCCTCCTCTCTTTCTCCAGCTCGGCTTCGCTGTCTCTCTTTCTCAGTTTTATATCCCAGTAAATTAGTAAGGCTTCCATTCAAGTGACTGAAGGGCCCGGGGGTGTGTGTTAGTGTGTGTGTGTGTGTGTGTTGTGTGTGTGTGTGTGTGTGTGTGGAGGGGGGGTGTAGTTACTGGAGGTAATCAAGGTCAGTGTGAAGAGGAAGGACAGAGATAGTGGCTTAAGTCTGTGTCCCAACCCACCACTCAACTCCATTTCATTCCCCCGACTCATCTTGCTTTTCCACTACACCACTGACAGAGCGAGGGGAGTGAGGGAGAGAGAGAGAAAAGACAGAGAAAAATGAACAAAGGACGCTGTGTGTGTGTGTGTGTGTGTGTGTGTGTGTGTGTGTGTGTG
>JAGFZM010000337.1:326162-340818 GCA_017657215.1 Limnothrissa miodon | reverse complement strand
TGTGTGTGTGTGTGTGTGTGTGTGTGTGTGTGTGTGTGTGTGGTGGGGTGGGGTGGGGGGTTGGTGTTGGTCACTGCTTTGTTGCGGCCCTGTCTCAAGCAATCATTTCTCATCCTGCTTTTATGACTCCTCACCTGACCAGACACCCCATTCCAATACCCCCACTCAGCCAGCCTCCCCAGCCCCCCTCTCTCTGTCACCCTCTGATGGCTTTGGGATGGAGGGCAGTCTATCAACACTGATGGGTCAGGAGGAGGGGTGGTTTACAGAAACCTTCCTGCAGTATCAAAAGGTGAGCGAGAGAGACTTAAAGAGAGAGAGAGAGAGGGAAAGAGAACGCGAGAGAAAGAGACAAATTAAGCTGTTGTCTTCATTAATTGGCAACTCAAAGCCCTTTGTGTGAATGTGATCTTTTGTTTGAAACTTTGGGAGTTTATTTTATGTAAATGCGCGGCGATTTAATGAAGCGGACCCAATGAACTCCAGTATGCGACGTGGAAGCGCTGCGGCAGGGAAGCAGGCATGAGGAGAGCGCAGCTCGTGGAAAACGCAGCGTGTGGAGCGCGCGAGACGAAGACCTAACCCTTCTCGCATTCCCCCAGAAGCCAGATGGCTGTCTCTTCTTGCATGAGATTAAAAGATGTTTCTAATTCACAGAGCCTCTTCCCAACCAAATGAATATCACAGAGCTAAATTGTTTCACTGTTTGGCAAGAAGGATATGGGAGTGAGTGAAACACAGAGAGGAGATGGAAAATACAATTCAGTCTTTACTGTTTCAGGATCAGGTTAAGAGGGAGAATGTGCAGACGGACAAGGAAACTCTGTAAGGTACATGTAGCAGTTCTGAGATTGTAAATGGCATTAGTTGGCTTCTCAGTCGATTCAAGTGTAAATAGGTAAATAAATTCTAATGAATAATAAATGTCTAAGCAAACACATTGTGAGTCATAGAGCAAAAATGCACTGGGGAAAAATGTTTCTGTTACAATGAAGAGACATTAATTAAGCCCAAGAACAAAGGTGTAAAAATTAGCTTCATGTTTGTCAATGTTTGTGTTCTTTAGCTAATGTGTGGGTGTGTGATAACTGTCTTGTCAGTCTGAAACCAGATCTTTCTTTTGTCCCACCCACCCCCACAAGCGCACATACCTCTTACCTTTTAAATCTTCTCTGATTAAATTAGGTTTTATTGATTCATTAAATTGATTCATCAGAGACGTCAGACTATTTTTACCTATATGTGCTACTAATCACACACATAAATGCATAAAGCTGAGACACTCCTCAAATCTCTAACGACAGTCTAAGCTCACTCATTTACTCAGTGGGTGGACAAAGGCAGAGGCACTTGTACAAGGCATGTGTTATTTCTGAAACCTGTTGTGTGTTGCTGTGGCAGGTGGAACGTGTTGGGCATGCAGGGGGCGCTGCTGAGTCACCTGCTGGAGCCAGTCTACCTTCACAGCCTGACGGTGGGGAGCCTGCGTCATACGGGCCATTTCTCCCGCGTGCTGACTCAGAGACTGGAGCGCCTGGGAGCCCTGCCTGCGCCCTACCGCCGCAACCAGCCCCTTCTCAGTGGTACGCACAGCCTCATGTGGTCTAACCAACCTCCAACCCCTCCACCACCCATCACCATCACACACACACACACACACACACACACATACACACACACATACACACAGACACACATAATCCTTCTGTCTGCTCCTCACCCCATGTGGGTAAACGTCCTTTCTGTCGAGTGAACTGACGTCAGGCTGAACCGTGTCAGCCGTGGTGCTTTTGAACGGATCTAATCACAATATTCACATTGATTGAAGAGTAATAAGCAAAGAACTCTTACCTAGATACGAATTAACAAGCTCAGTTGGAATCTCTGACTGTACAGTGCTGATGTCTAGGTCCTGACAAGGGGGTGGCGGCTCACCCCAGGGAGAGCAGGGAGCAGAGAGAGGTCAAAGGAGACACCCATCCCAACAAATCAATGAAATGCTCCCAGGTCCTTATCTGACTCAGGTCAGCAGAGATAACAGTGGGGGAGGAGGGGGGCTCCATTCATGGCTCCTGTGCGGCCGGCCATCTCCCATCTGTCTGCCCTCTGCCTTTCACCGGCACATTGATGAGCTCGGCTCTCTTTGTCTCCTGCCTCTTGTTCTACCTAAATGAAAAGGGGGGAAAAAAACGAGGTTTGGTTATTTTAGGGTCTGAGCTGTCATAAAAGCAGCCTGGTTCCTCAGGAGCTGAAAGGTCCGTCTTATCGCAGGAGAGAGGAATTGGCTAGTTGGGCGCTGGGCTAAGCGACTCAATAGACGTCCTTCAGGAAGGGCTGGGCACGCCCTCAACCGCTGCACTCCTAATCGGGACTGCAGACTTTCCAGGGTTGCACAGCTTTAAACGAACTTAACTGAAGTGTCTTTTCAGAGACATCTCCTCCTCCTCCTCCACCTCCTTCCCCTGTCCGATGGGTCATTTTTCCCTCACACTCACAATGGGCCAAGCCTGCAGTGAAGGCATTCAAAGCCAGCAGGCAGACAGCGGAACAATGCGTGCGGTAGAGATTGATCAGAATTTGATGAAGGCCCCAGCCCCCTCTGTTGATAGCCCAGAGATATGACTTCAGCAGAATAGGCGCTATGAAATGAGCCGTGAGTTTTGGCAGGTGGAGGTGGGTGCTGGAAGTGCAAGAGACTGAGGGAAAGCTGTGGAATGTAAGGCAGCTGAAATGAGGGTGATTATCGTAAGATGGCAGCCAGATCATCCCAGTCCCATCCCAGCCCCAGTAACACCAATGGTGTGATTGAGAGCCAGAGTAACAAGTACGGAACTGAGAACCTGCCGCTCTTTGCAGTGGGAGACACCAGCTCATTAAAATGATTTGTTGAAGTAAGGAGAAATTCAGCAATATGGTGTTAACTTCAGTAATTAGAATTTAATTAAGTGAAAACAGTAAATGTTGTATTTAAACCAGACTTGTTACAAGAAGACCTAGGTTGTAATAATGAAAATTATGTTTTAAATCTGAAATATGTGTTGAATGATTGAAGAGTTCAGATGCAAAATTAGATAATAGGTAATTATGTAATTTTGATTAATTTAATTCTAAGTTCAACTCTAAGATGATTGTTTTGATTTGATTTTTACTTTAAAATAAAATTCGAATCGCAGTTTGATGGTGATTACTTGAAAATTTTTATGTTATAAAAACAGCTTAATTTTTTATTTCTGAGAACGGAATGAACAGAAGGTTTTGCCTCTGAACTCTTCATGCGTTTAGCACGGTGCATTTTTTTTATCTGTATACTGGCAGACAGGAATCATTTCTTGTCTAGTACGCTGGCACTCAGTGCAGATACACATGCAGCAGTCTTGCTGATTGCACATCCCCGTTGTCTATTTCCCAAAATGAGCAGACATTACACTGCAAATACATTCAGCTTTCTTCCATACAATGAGTTTCCACCATATACTCATATACATAAAAGCATGTAGTGCAAAATTAAGAGTTATCCATCTCTATTCAAAAGTCTTTTCTTAGCTATTAGTGACACCAGAGAATTGTAAATGTACCCAAACTGAACCAGTGCTGAAGAACTCAAATGTGAGCCTGTGCGTGATTGCAGGAGGCCAATCAGTGCAGGCGTGATTGTTAGGCTATTACAGCGAACACTAGGCCCCTCTCGTCATGACTATGCCTATGCCAGTGTCTAGAACTATAACCATTCCTATGCCTATGACTATAACGATGCCCTTTCACTAACTATAACCATTCCTATGCCTATGATTATAATGATACCTTTTCAATATAACTATGACTATAACCATTCCTATGCCTATGACTATAACAATGCCTGATTGTTTGATGTTTGATTATAACTATAACTATGACTATAACCATTTCTGTGCCTATGACTTAATCTATGATTATAACCATTATTATGTCTATGACTATAACAGTGCCCTTTCACTATAACTGTGACAATAACCATTACTATGACTATGACTATAACTACTGTATTACTATGATATATAATACATATGACTTTGCTAATTATGGACATAATTTAAGCACTTCCAATGTACTTGCTTTATGACCAGTAGGAAATTGGAAGACAGCTTGTCAATTCATGTCCTCTTATAAAGCCTTGCACTTTCCAAAAAAATGTAGCCACAAAAACATGCAGCATTTCATTTTTTAATTTTCCTGAAATAATGTACACAAAATAAAACGTAGTTTAGAAGGAATTAAAAGATTCAGTGCCAGGTGAGGTTACCCACAGCTTCAGTTTGATGATCATGAAGTGTGACCCTATGCAGTGTGTGTTTGTGTATGGGTTAGCCATGCTGACTGTGCTCTCCCCTGTCCTGCGGCATTACGTTAGGCCTGAGCAGCAGCGAGTGCAGGCAGCCGGGGAAGTCGCCGTGCTTCAGTGTGAACTGGATGGCAGGGGACAGCCAGCTGGAGGTGCTCAATGCCTCCACGGGGAAGAGGAAGGACTCGGGGACGCCGTCGCGACTCTGCAAGCATGCGCTCTTTACTCGCTGGGCCAGGCTATGCAGGAGGGTAAGTCCAGACCAGAGTGGCCCCTCAGCACTGCTCTGTCACATGCACACACACGCACATACACACACACACACACATACACACAGACTGATAGTCTGACCCCGCAGCTCATGTAGAGCCTGTCATCTCCTCCCCATACACTTTGAAACAAACTCCTTAAAGAATAAGCGCTACCGTATTGCCATACTTAAACAAGGTGTGAGCCTGTTAATGAAATTATTCACATTTCACTTGTGTGAGTAATCAATATTTTAATTTGCTCTTAAGGTGAGCTGTCACAGAGTTACTGTATATACACATTCTCACACACCCACATTCCGGAGATGCTGAAAATTAATTCTCATTTTTCATCATGTATGTGATGTGATGGGATTGTCAGTATCACCATAAATGCTTACAGTTCCTGAGAAACCTTTGAATGATCTCATTTGAATAGTTGAAGATTTTCTATTTTTAAAAAGAGTTGTTTTTAAGAGCCTGCTCAATGCGTTACTCCTTGCAGTTGATGTGCCAAGCAATGGGGTGCATTCGAGCAAACACAGTAATCTGCAAAGGAAGTTTTCTTTCTCATCTGTGTTCTCTCTCTCTCTCTCTCTCTCTCTCTCTGTGTTTGTGTATGTGTGTGTGTGTGTGTAAAAGAGAGAAGGAGAAAGTGTTGCAACAAAGAAAACGCACAAAAGCCCAGAGAATGTTCAATTGCTTGTGAAATTTCAATGGGGAGATTACACAGCTGTTGAAGTTCCCCCGTTTGTGCCGGCTCATTCGTTTTGTTTTGCTCTCTGTCTCTGCCTCACAATCAAACTCTCCTCTCTTTTCTTCCTCTTCTCCTCACTCTGTCCAATCACACTCTCTCCCCTCTGTCCATCCATCTGTCCCGTTCTAGTTAAACGTCCACGTGGTGGCGGCGGTGCCCGGAGGAGGAAGAGGAGGAAGAGGAGGAGGAGGAGGAAGTGGAGCGGGTCAGGACCACTCGGCAGAGCTGCTATACTGTGAGGCCAAGCAGACGGCTGTCCGCTACCAGACTGTGAAGCAGCAGTGGTTCCGCTCACTGCAGGAGACGGGACTGGGGACGTGGGTGAGGAAGCCGCCGGAGCAGGAGCACTTCCTGTCAGCCGTGTGAGGCTGCTGGAGGGGGGTGGGGTGAGGGCGTGTGTGAGGAGAGGGTGGCGGTAGGGGTCGAAGGTCAAAGGTTGGCAGTTCGAGGTGCCAGCCCTCACTCCTCTCCCTCTCCGCGCACATCCATTGGCCCTTCTAGTGATGCGCCTCCGTGAGCAGCCAAGCCTGGTCCTAAGAAACCTATCAAAGATGGAGGAGAAGATTCCGGAGAGTAACACAGGACGGCCTTTGAGGTCTAGCTGAGTGGCGATGGTCTCTGGTCCTGGGGGAGGACCCACTGCTCCCAGTGCCCCCCTCACTCCCCCCACCTCCCCACCTCCACCTCTGTTCCATTTGCTCTTACCTTTGCCTTTTGTAGAGTGTGTGTGTTAACCTTCACCAAAGTGAAAGGCAGCTGCCATCTTGTCATCAGCTGCTGCCTGATGCACAGCCCCCGTGGTGCGCCGGACACAATGTCCAATTAAAGCACCTGTCTGGGTGACGCTTGACAGGGAAAGACGGCATGCAACTCAGCCAGCATAGAAGCACTTCACTCTTTCTTTCTCTCTCTCTCTCTCTTACTCACACACACACACAGTCTCGATCTCTCTCTGCCCAACAGGGAGAGGTTTTGACATTGTAAAGGAAGGTTATTTCAGCCTTTTTTCCTCAGAGCAATGCTGGCTCCGGAGGGGGCAGAGACACAAGACTAGGTAACCAGACTGGTGTCATTGAGGCTGGCACATGGGCTTTTTTTCTGATAGTACAATACCGAGCTTTAATGACACCTTTTCCCCCTCGTTCCGTCTTCCATAGTTCCTCTATGGTTGCCTGCAGTGCTCACTTTGATTTTTCTCTCTCTCTGTTTGGGCTGCTGTTGTCTTCTGCGTGTCGTGCAGATCGAGTGAGCAAAGCCAGCCCATGAGGGATGGGGGGCTAACACAGTCTAGCCCAGCTTCCCACCTCTGGCGGTGTAGTTCCAGTCCGATCCAGTCCGATCCACTGTCCATGTAGAACACGCAAGAGAGAGTCCTATTGAGACCCTAATGGAACCTAATGTCCATTCAGTTTGGCATCTTTGTTTTGCTTTTGTCTATTTTGTCATGTTAAACAGCCAAGGTTAATGTTCACTGATTTCTAGCAGTCCTTCATTTCTTGATAGACTCCATTCTAAATTTCCTTTAGTAGATATTATTTAAAATATTAGTATAATTGTTGTTATGTTGTTTATTCAGTAACATGTTACACCAGTCATACTGTTTTTGTGAGTTTTGTTCATAAATACTGAACCTCCTATGCTGAATTCTCTCCTGTGTTTACACGGCACAAGATGTGCTCCAACAGGGACCCCTAGTGGTGGCTTATTGAACTAGTACATCCATAGATATTTAATCTCACCTGTGTCTCTTCCACAATGTGATTAATCAGACCGAAGTATCCAAAGTCCTCCTAGATTATTTTTATATATATATTTTTGTGTTGTCATTCCAGGCGCTATGCTGTTTTTTCCCCTTTAACGTGTTTGTGTGACTCTAATAGTCTTTCTGGGTTGATGACAAATCTATCCTTAACCCCAATGATGTAAGAAGCTATGCTCTTTTAAAAAAAAAATGTGTGTACCTACTGTCAAAGGAAAATGTGTAATTGATGACTGACCTTCTAGATGGCTATTCTTGCCTCAGATTTAATGTGTAAAGTACACAATATATTTCACCATAATTTTAGCAGCATCACACTACACCAACAACACCTCCACCCCAAGCATATATAATTTTAAGTTGTTTTGACTCAATCTAAGTTCCCTTCACCCCAGTCTTGTCTGTAAGGAGTAGGATTTATTGTGCTGTTCCAGAGGTCACAGATATACACTGGAACAAATACCCATACAGATCAATTTAGGTATCTATATTAATGGATAGGCCTTTTACGTCATGGCATGTTTGAATGGCAATATTGTAATATTTACTGTATATTTTGTAATATAAATAAATTGTAAAAAAATAAGTAAAATCAAATTATAAGTCAGAGTAAGGTGTACATTTTAACAGAAGAAAATGTGCTGCTAAGGTCTGTACATTGCACCTCAGTAATACCTGAAAAGTGAATGATTGTTATGTGAATAAAAAACTGTTTAAAAACTTGAGTTGATAATTTCTTCAGAATTATCATGATTCCACAGGCACCACTCTCTATAGACTAGCTGTAGTGTCATGGCCAAAGCTTGAGATCAAAACATAGTATGTGTTTTAGCCAATGGTGTCCCATAATCTGCAACTTCTACTGTGGGTTGAAAGAAAGCCGATATATTGGTATATTGCAATACTATAATAAATGAAACTTTATATGCATAGTAATGGAATAAGAAAACCAGAGACAGCCAATATAGTCCAGGGACCCTTAAAAACAATGTTTTATGATGGCTAAGATATATTCCAGCAGTCATTTGTTAAAACTAATCCCTTAATACCACCAGTGTTAGCCAAAAGATTTGACACTTCTCACAACCAAAATCTTTGACCCTGACCCCGATATGGTTTTTGGTTCTTTGTTAGAAATCTGCACACTATTAGAGGGAACCATAAAGGGAACATCTGTACATGAGGGCACCATGACACATAATTGTATGCAATTCTTCATTCCACTGACAGATATCAGTTGAATTGCTGATGATAATGGTCATATTGATCTTAAATTACGATTTGTGCCAAAATATAGGGAAAATAGTATCACAAAAACTGAACATGTTCCATGTGAATGGAAGGAACAAATGCACGTAACGTATAGGACAGTGCTAAAAGTTCAATGTCAGCATGCAGCACCACTATTTGAGGTCATATATGTACTCATTAGAGGGTGAACAAAGATATCCCAAAAGGAATTCTGGATATGACTGCCACATTTGGTGGGTTGGGTATCAATGCCAGAGTATAAAGATCATAGTGTGAATTAAAATTAGAAAAAGACAAATCTGATGACAAAACAGACAAAGGTCAAAAACTGTCATAACAATGGTTTCATTCAGGTTTGATGACATTTTCTCAGAGTCCAAAAAGCAAACATTTTATTGGAATTTACAAGCCACTGTTTGTACATGTGCACAACATTCAGCTCAGAGAACAGATAATATGCATTTGTATAGTTTTAATAGATTTCAGATACATACAGCCCCTAAAAGGCTCAGGTAACATATTTACATGGTTTAAACTCCCCCATTTTTCCACAACATAGGGTTCACACATACATCAAAACAGGAGTTTACAATAGAAAAAACAGAGGGCTGGCGTCTTGTGTGTGTGGAGACTACTGCTATCACCATAATGCTACAAGAGTCAAGTGGATGTACGGAAGGTGATTCTCTGATATTTTGGTTTTTTAAAAAATGCAATGGCAGAAAGAACTGACATCAGCCACACAACAATCAGACATGGCCTCTGAAGATGGCTCAGGAGACCACAACTCAGCGTAAAATGCACAAAAGGCCCATCATGTTCCTAATGTCTAGGACTAAAGAAAACAAAAACTATTTTGTCTAACAGCCAATATCCATCAAGACTATTTTGTCACCAATGTTTACAGTTGCCATAAATGACAAAATGTATATGTCTTTTAGAATACATTACACCTTAAAAAATAAAACACTTCTGTAGAAACGGCTCACAGCACTATTTTGAAGAGAAAGGCCTTCTAACATGAATAGCTGACCTGCTGAGAGATGTGTGTAGCACTTGAACGCCACGACTGAGAGACAGAGAACATACATCATTTATACCCCAAACATCTACAATGAGAAATATGTGTCAAAACACCGGTAAGGGATTGAACAAAGAACCATCGATACAGATGAACTGCCAAGTCGGCTGATGCTGTGGCGAAAAAAGCCCTCCGGAATGTGTACCACTAACTAACATGCACACACGTTTATTGTTGTCTGTAAATCGGTGCAGGTGAACTCGAGTGGAACACCCTGGGCTAAGGCTTTAGCTTTATCATGGGAAATACCAAAGAGTATTTGACCAGTCCTACATGAATTGCATTTCAACAGTGATAAAACATTGGTAAACATCAAACTGCCTGTCTGGCACAGTGTAACAACAAGGTGTGAACAGTAGCATCTGCTGTGCAAGGCTACACTCCCTCCCTCCCTCTACACTGCGGCCTATAGGGTCTGCAGAGAGCAAGAGATAACACATGATTGGTCCGACAGCTTTCTTAAGCATGCTCCAGAAGCCTGCCATCGAACTCCAAAAACTACAGGCCTGATTGTGCAGGTCAGACACACACACACACAGAGACATCTCATATGCCATGTGCGAGATACTATTAACATGACTTACTCTCCCACATTTTTTCCCTCTAATGTGTTCTTGCTAAGGGGAAGGGAAGTGTTGCCCTACGACAAATTTCACAGCATCATCACACACTTAGACGGACTGCAGCGCCTCCTAAACACAAGGGTCGCTACCCTGACTGGTGCCAACGGAGGCTCCCGTGACATCCCTTCTTGAAAGACAAGGCAGAAGACTAGATTCACAGCAGAACGTTAATTGGTTTGATCGAGCTCAGAAGAAACAAAACTCCACCAACTGGCACTTAAGCAACAGAAGATTGGTTGTACATTAGCACTGCTTACGTCTAATGGCCAAATAGTTCTAATACATCATCACGAAATGAGCTCTACGCGTGCGGCGGAACGAGCAGACCCCGCCGCAGGACCCTCTTGGACCCGAGAGAAAAGCAACTGAAGTGCTTGCGTATGGCAAACAATAATGGGTTGCGTTTAGTGTCCTTTTCCCAAAGGATTGGGCCATGAAGCAGGATTGTCCGTCGACGACTGAGTATGTAGTTGGTTTGCGTGAAGGGTTTCCTGGTGACGTGGCACGTGCATGACCAGTGTCTGTCAGCTCGAAGCCCACCCAAGTGGACGAGAGCGACTGGTGGAAATGGCACATGGTGGCAACGTAGACAGATATGCACGCTTAACAGCTAGACTGGAAGGCGCAGTACAACAGGTCCTTTATTGTTTGCGCCAGAACGCCCACGTAGGGGTGAAGAACGTCGTGGGCCCGCTCTCCCGACTTCACGCCGGCGAAGCAACGGAAGCAGACAGGATGCTCCTGAAAGCGATGGAATGAAGGAGGCATCCTGTGAGCACACAAACTCCCTTTAAACACAGACACACACACATACATATTGCAAATGTCTTTAGATGAACCTCCAGAAACACTGGCTTGCAAGACAGATCCCAAAATCTGAGGCCTGGGTTGTGTGTGTGAGCATATGAGTGGGCAAGTGAGTGTGTGTGAGTGTGTGTGTGTGTATGTGTGTATAAGAGAGAGAGAGAGTGTGTGTGTGTGTGAGTAATTGTGTGTGTGTGAGTGAGTGAGTCTGTGTGTGAGCGGGTGCATGTTGATGCGTGGGTGCCGGTGCCCTGGCGCGGATGATCAGCATGCGAGAGGTGAGGGGGTGAGAGGGGCGCCAGCATGGGGCCCTGGGGCACACTGGGCAGCCCCGCCGGCTCACTTCTCCTGCAGCAGCGCGGGGATGTTGATGTTCCAGCCGATGGCCTGACGGTCGAAGCCGCAGGTGAACAGGTTGCAGGACTGGTTTTCCTCGTTCCAGGCGGAGCAGCACACCATGCGCCGGTGGCCCTGGGAGAAAGAGACACCAGACAGATGATGACACGTCCCTCACATGCTCATGGGTAGTCACTACACAACACCTTATTCACACTCCGTCTCTGTTCTATGGCCACATTCATGGCTCAGGCACTGTTTGAGCACCCTTGCAGCAAGCAGGTTAGTGTGTATTCACCGACTGTGTGGGGTGTGTGTGTGTGTGTGTGTGTGAAAAAGAAATATACACTCTTTATAATCTAGTGAGGTGTGTGTGTGTGTGTGTGTGTCTGAGTGACTGAGTGAGAGAGAGTGTGAGTGTGTGAGAGAGACACTAACCCAATCTGTGAATAAGTGACACACACACACACACACTAACTCAGAGCATGTTCTTTTCCTCACCCATGTGTGCTGGATAGGGATTAACCCACCCATCGGTCACAAGGCCGATGCCCTAACTAGTAGTCTACGGGTGCCTAGTGCATCACTAATCATAGGTCGGTTAAACCCAGGTCACCCATGGTGTGGTCTATCTGAACACACGGGCAGCCAAGCAGAGGTGTCCTGCACTGGTGTGGCAGGCCAGGGCCAGGAGGTGGAGGGGGGTGAGGAGATCAGGCCCAGGATCAGCATAGTGCTACTGTCAGCAGCCACGGCGGCCATGTCAGCACAGCTCACTGCAGCAGGCCCCTCGGCACACCTCCAGAGACATGGATGGATGGAAGAAAGAGGTGGAGAGGTGAATGAATGGAAAGAGCGAGAGACCCGATCCCTGTCCCGACCCGCTCCGACTGCTCCAGCTGCTCACGCTCAGCACACCTCGTCTGCGCCGATCCTCAGCGTTCACACTTCCTTTCACACCAGGCTTCCGTTTCTCCCTCTTGTGCGCACCATCACACTCACGCTCACACTCACACACACACACACACTGTCACTCTGTTCTCGTCACTCCAGTCGGATCTCGGCATTTACTCTCCCCCTCTGCCCCCCAGCCTTAGTTGATTTCTTTCTCTCTTTGTGTGTGTGTGTGTGTGTCAGTGTGTGAGAGACGGAGCGAGTGAAAATGAGAGAGGAGTCAGTAGGAGAGACAGAACCACACAGTGACTGAATGTGTGCATGTGTGAGAGCGAGAAAGACAAACGAATACACACATTCACGACCACACAACTGAGTGTGTGTGTGTGTGTATGTGTGTGTGGCACACCTGTCTGTTGCTGCGCGGCAGTCTGGCGAGCCGTACTCCCGTCATGTCGAACAGCCTGACTTGTCGGTTGTCGTGTGGGAGGGCGATGATCCTCTGCGTGGCGGAGACACTTATCCTGCAGAGTGACAGGAGCCCCTCCAGTCAGACTCAGCCCAACGCTTCCCGAGCACTCAGAGTGGGCTCACACACGCCCCAGGACACCCCTCAGCGCCACCCCCTCCCAATGCACTTACACATCGCAAAAAACTTCCACTGGGCTTATTTAGTAGAATTTTAAAAGGTGCTGAATAAGGAAAGCTGACCAAAGTTAAGATTTAATTGCCTTGACACATGCATGCATTTGATGCCTTATGACTTTATAACAAAGCTTAGCAAATGCATGATTCTACGTCACCTGTTGACGGCTGAATCCGTCCGGATGGTTGCTATGGGCGAGCGCATGTTCTTCAAATCCCAGACCTTCACGGTGCGATCGTCGCTCCCAGACACTACGTTGTCTCCCGCGGTGAAGACGGCTGATGTCACCGTGCTGCAGTACACACAAACACGCACACATACAGAGGAGCAGAGGGTCAGTCAACACAAATACAAACAGCAGCACTTGCTCTCCCTCACTCACACACACAGACAGACACACACACACACGAGGGATTAGTGTTTGGTCCTTCAAAAGGCCACCAAAGATGACAAACCCCAAAGATGACACACACACACATACACACACACACAAAATCTGTGTGCAATCTCACAAGTAAATCTCAGTCTGCATCATATAGGCCCGTCTTTAGCCCTGCCCTTGGTCAATCAATGAAGCTGACAGACCCAGGACCAGTCAAAGATGCTCATAAAGCCTGCATGATGAGCAGGGGGATTTGGTTATCTAAACTGCCTTGTGCCGATCCATACAGAGCCCCGAAGAGGGAAGAGACGCAAGCCCCGGTCCCACGCAGGCAGATCGATCTATAGACCCGCACTGAGCCAATACACATCCTCTTTGAGATTACTCATGGAGATTACACACACGGCCAGGAAACTAGTCTTGTCCCTACAACAAAATGAAGAGAGAGTGCTGTTCATTTAGCACCAGCACTTCCAACAACTTTTTTTCTCTCTCCCCCCTCGCTCATTTCTGAAACAATGAAATGGTTTTCTATTCAGACTGCCCTGACTCTCGACACACATGCACTTTCAATTTCAGTCACCGCAGGCAGCAGTGTGCACATGTGTCTGGCACAATAGGCAAGGAGGCAGCACCAGTGGAAAGGCACTACAGTCTGGAGGATGACAAAAACAGAAGCTGGCAAGTGTGGCAAAACGGCAGTGTCAAAATCGGCCGTTGCAATTACAAATAGTAATTATGGTAATTAGAGAGAAACATGTTGAAGGGGTTAATCTAATTAACCAAGTCGTGATTGAGCCTTTCAGAGGCTGTCCAAAGCTCGTTTCTGCAGCCGGATGGAGCTATTGGTAAAAAATAATCGAGGCGAATCAACAGAGCGATCGGTACCACTATTGACTTGCCACATATTAGACCTATGCTTGGCATGGGCTAAAATACCTTGAAACAGACTGGGAAAAATTGGAATTCAAATGTCTTTAACCTCTTCATCTCTCTCCATGGCAATTAAATGACGTGATTTCATCTTGGATTTCATCTCTGTTTCATTCCCTTTTCATTTTCTTAATATGGACTACTGTGGACTTAGGAATTCAATAGGCTTGTTTTATACTGATGTGCTTTGTTGTAGAGCAAAAGAAAAATGTTACATGTATGCCTTTCAAGCAAACAGTTAATGACCTTAATTAATGTCATCAAATGTGAATCTACAGTCAACATTTTAAAGATAAAAGTTACAAACTAAATATAATTTCTTCAGCATTTGTTGACATTAATTGCCTGATATCACGTTTCAATACTATTAAATGCTTCATTATATACAAGAAACTAACTGCAGTTAATCACAGCAAAATTGTGTCATCAATTTATATTTTGCCAGCCATTTGACAACCGTGGTAGAAAAGAAAACTGTTCTGGAACTTACAGTACGGCCAGATTTTTACAGGGAATGATCAGGAAAACCCCAAGCTCAGCTTTTATGGACTGCAGCACATGTACACACACACACACACACACACACACACACACACACACACACACACACACACACACACACAC
>JAGFZM010000337.1:252499-320256 GCA_017657215.1 Limnothrissa miodon | reverse complement strand
GCCGGGCTTAATCCCATTAGCACGATTGTCTATTGGAGAGTATTACTCGCCCCAATCCACTGGAATTAGACATGTTTGGTGCAAGACTTCTTGAAGAGCATGTAATCCAGCGCCAATCAAACAAGCTTCAAGAGCAGTCACCGCGAAAGACAGCCAAAGGCCTGCCACTTTTGTTTGTTTTGTTGAGTGTTTCTGGTGCGTGTGTGTGTGTGTGTGTGTGTGTGTGTGTGAAAGGGAGTGCTGGAGTTCTGATAATGGGCAAATAGCACTTTCAGACTGAGAAGAGGAACTAAATGGCAACTGGCAGCTCCTGAGATTCCAAATTGTACCCCTGCAAGGCTAACACCAGGACTGGAAAGCGAAGGAACAGAAACCTACACAGGTGAGATGAGTTGTTTGTCCAGGTGTGAGTTGTTTGATGGTCAGATGTTAATATTGCCTACAGCAAGCAACAAGAACATAACAACAGCCATCACTGGCAAAAAAAACAAAAACAAAACAAGGCTACGGAAAAAGCACTGGAAATCTTGAGACTACACTGCCACCTGGTGGTAGTCATGAGAAGTGAAGCTTTGAAATACAGACGAGGTGAACAACACAATAAATCCTTTAGCCATGGAGGAGAATGTAAGTGTGTATATATATTCACGTGTACAAATACACACACTCACACACACAATGTCTAGGCAGGCTAATAGGTGATTTACTGTAGGTATGTATTGAAACAGACAGTGTCTTTGGGTAGCACTCACTCTGTGTGTCCCTGAAACACATTCACTGAGTGGATGGATGGGTCTCTGAAATCCCACAGGCGGAAAGTGGTGTCACGGGAGGACGTCACCACCAGCCTCTGGGTGGGGTGTGTGCAACAGTGGGTCAGCTCCTGGTCATGGCCTGTCCACACACACACACACACACACACACACACACACATACATAAGTTAGACGTTTTACAGATTTGTTTTCTATCAGCTTTGTTTGTAGTTGTAAAAACACCCCTGCACCAACAGAGAGGGTCACCAATCAAGGGAAGCAGGACTGCAATGGTGTCTGCACCTGTGAGTGTGTGGACGAGCTCGGACGTCTCCACCTCGTACAGGTTGGCGGCACGATCCCAGGATGCGGTGACCACCTGCCGCCCGCCAACCAGCCAGTCGGCTGCAATGACCACACCCTGGTGGCTCTTGAGGGTGGTGGTGGCCACACGCACCGTCGGGCACTCGTTTACCCCATCGCCCTCCGGGTCCGCCTCGTCCTTGTCCGAGAAGTCCACGTCGTCGTCACACGATACCTGTCGTGGGTGAGCCACATAAGCCAATGAGAAAGAGGGAGCTCGATGCAGCAGATCTATGCCATTAGGGACATGTCTGATGTACAAAAGCAAATGTCTAATGTTTTGTTCCCCCATCCCACGTAAGCTGTGCCTTACAGCAGCATAAGATCACATTGCCCACATTCACATGGACTGGCAGTATGATCCAAGTAAAATCTTTTGAACTGCATTTTTGGCAGTATTTTTGATCAATTCAAAATACACATTTACAAATTGTTCTTGTAAAATTTTGCAAAAAAAATTTTACAAAATTTTTTTCCAAATTTGAAGACACTTAAAAGTCACTTTTTCAGGGATCTGTGTTAAAACATCCCTACAAGACAATCATTGAGGGTGCCACCATTTTGCTTCTAGGCTTCTATCTAGAGACGGAGGCTCGGAGCCATGTGTGGGGGATTGGGGTGTGTGTGTGTGTGTGTGTGTGGGGGGGGGGGGGGGGGGGGGGGGGGGGGGGGGGGGGGGGTGAAGGCAGGTGGGAGCAGCACTCACGCTGATGTCTGCTGGAGGCTGAGGAAGAGGCAGTTGGACCATGTAGCGCCAGATGTGAGCTGTCTGATCCCCAGAGGCTGTCAAGGCACAGACACACACACACACACACACACACACACACACACACACACACACCATACACAGATGGACTGAGAAGTTCACTTTTCAAGACAAACAGTCTGTTATCCAAGCATCTCAGAGCTCTAATTAAATGTTCCCACCACATTTTTCTTCACACGCCCTGCGTAGGGGAGGTGTGAGGGGATGGTGTGTGCTGGGAATAACACTGCAAGTTTGAGGCTGATTCTCTGGTGTGTGGGCTGTGGTTCAACCCACGTCCCCCTGCACCCTCAGTCCTCAGTTTAATCACAGATAAATAAAGACTAAGTTTACCAGAAATATCCAGATGCAAGTGCTCAACTAGTCCCATATAGCAGGGTTGTACAAGATTCAGAATTTAATTGAAATTACTTCTGAATTCCAATTCAATTCTGAAAAGCGGAATTGCAGGACATAGAATTAGCACTCCTTGGAATTCAAAGGGAGTGTGTGTGTGTGTGTGTGTGTGTGTGTGTGTGTGTGTGTGTGTGTGTGTGTGTGTGTGAGTCCACCAAGTCCATTTGCAATGAACTTATTGTATATTGTATATATAATGAACTTAATGTATGTAGAAATAGTATATCATTTTGATCAATTGAATCATCAGTCCAACTTAAAACAGGATTTTTGTTGCCCATTTCATCACTTAAAGATTACTACAAAAAATAACTTAATTTCGGAATATGTTTCTGAAAATGGACTAAGTACAATCTTTTAAACAACTTAACAGTGGAAAATTCTATGACAGCACTTCATTCCCCAAAATACCTTGCTTTGTGTATGTTAAAAAAATTCCCTTTCACATGTGGTATGAATCCATTTCTCTGATTGGCAATGAATTTAATTCCACATCCTATAATTTCAATTCAAATTCAACATCCTCTAGGGTGCATTAATTCATTGCCAACCCTGCCATGTAGTCCCAACACGTACAGTCCCAGTGCAAAGCTCCAGCTCACCTGTCAGAGCCATCTGCTCAGTGGGGTGGAACTTGATGGAGTTCACTGCAGAGGAGAATCAAACTGATCATCAGACCTCAGGTACGTTACATCATGAGAATGCAAGACTGGGGTAACATTCAGCTGGGCAGCCCCACACTCACCTGAGCCCGCGTGGCCTGCATACCTGAGCAGACACTTCCCAGTCTCAATGCTCCACAGCATGGCACAGTGGTCTAGCAACACACAGTCACCACACATGTCAGGAGGGCCATCAGCACTAGTCACAAGGTTAATCACACGCTTCAAACAGAATGGCTCACATACAAAGAGACATGACACGAAGATCATAATATCCTGGCTGACACTTTGGGGTCTTTGATCAAAGCACTTAACCCCAAGTTTCTTTGGAGGGGAGAAACACACACAGATATTTGATTAGACAAATATATGTCACTTTTGGATAAAAGCATTTGCTAAGGGCTTATATGCAATGTTAAGACTCAAAAGAGGGGATATTCCATGAAAAAGCTTGACATTTAGGGTTACTTTACATTAAATGGTTCATTTGTTCAATAAGTTCTTTTTATTTTACACTTCACTCCCTTAGGTTCTAATGACAGTATGACACCCCTGCCGCACCATCAACCACAATACTCCATAATAGTTGTACTAAAACTCAATAATTATGAGTAGAAAATGGTCCTCCTAAACTACTTCAATTAGTAACTTCTGTTGCGCACTGATTGAAATATAGGGCTTCTGACAAAGAGCCGTGAACACTTCCCTATAATTTTCTCATTTCAAATTCAGTTGAATACTATGCTTATACTTCAAAAGTTTTTCATAACAAATTGGCATCATTGTCTCTTTGGGCTCACTTCTCAGAGCACCCCAGAATTGTCTGTAAGAGAAACACTTTCCCAGCATAATCACTATGCATTGTCAAAACTGACAAAATATTTACAAAGCTCAAATTACATAAATTGTAAATTTACAAATATTGACAGTGCTCAAATGATTTGCTTACACAGCTGGTGAATGAGACCAGAATCTGAAGAGGACTAACAGAATGTATAAGAGAAACTTATACAGAGTAACAATTACTTCCCAAAGCATGTTTTGATTTGCATAGAAGTTTAGGATATCAAACACATCCTCTACCTCATAAAAGTCTATTTACAACAGTTTAATATTTGATGTTGCGATTTGATGAACAGCTTTCATGGTTTTTCTATGCGTCAGAATGTGTGACGCCCAATCAGTGAGAGATATACCTCTCTGCCTGCTTCCTGTGAATGTTAGTTCCTATATGCAGTGCGGCTGATAAAGCATGGCCTTCTACCTGCTGATGCAGTGCCAAGGACAACGGGCTGGGAACGGGTCACTGCCAGGTCCCAGATGCCATCTCTGTGACCCACATACTCCTTGACCAGCTGACAAACAGCACGGGATGTGGTGGCTTTGAAGCTGGACACGATCTGTGAAGGAAAGCAGTGGTAGGGATTATTTAGACACACCACTAGACGCACATCCATCCATTCATAGATCCATTCATCCATCCATCCATCCATCAATCTCTCTCACACACACACAAAGGCAAGAAAGAGTATTTATGTCTATAGACCTATGCAGATCATTTCTCCCTCTCTCTCACACACACACCTGAATATTTCACTCATTACAAAAACCTAGGAAGAAAGCAGTCACCAAAACAAAATATAATAAATAACTGCATATTGTGTGGAAAACAAATTCACATTGAACAAAACAAATACACATAAACAAATACAGAGAGAACAATAAGCCATGTAAGGAGAACTGTGACCATGAAAGGAAATTACACAAAAACATCCCAAAACAATGAACAAAAAATCATAAAAATTCATTCGAGAACACACATTTAGACAAAAAATAATCGTTCATCTAAGACAGAGGAACAGAGTTTAACAAAAGCCAGAGACAGCCCAGAAGTACTAAGAGCCAAATGTTTTCAAAGGAGCCATTTTTAAAAAAAAATGCCATTACTGAGCAAAAAAGCCGATACAAAGTGGTAACTGCAGATAAGCATCAGAGTGCACTTGCAACAAATAATACTGTGTCAGTGGCAATAGAAGACCCATACAGCTCAGCCATTGAAAACACTGAAAAAATGCAACTGGACCAACCTTTAACTAAAACTAGGATGTACATCGATAATGATATTAGCTATGCCCATTGGCCAATAGCCTGCCTATTATTAAAGATAGAATATGTACCAGCTAGATATATAGCAATTATACGGATCATTATCATTATCTCATATCATTATATATGTCTGACATAAAATAATAATAATAATAATAATAATAATAATAATAATAATAGTCATAGTAGTAAAAACATTAGGCTAGTAAAAAATATAAAATTTAAACGTGGTAAAGTCACATGCATTAGGGATCAATGTGCACAGTTCCTGTAAAAGAAACAAGTAAAGAAAGTCATGATAAATGGAAGAACAGCTAGAATGGGAAGATGCATTCAAACTAAAGGCTGGAGGGACAGTGTACTCAAAAGCCCCTTTCAGAAAAAAAAAACAGTAATCACCTAGACATCTGCATATGAATATTAGACTCAAAACTTAAAGCTTTTTGATCGTTGTTGTCTTAATGAGTCTAATGTTGGATTCAGCGAGGCTAAACAACATAGCACCATACAGAAGCTAGTCTGAGAAAAGATAAGAGTTCACAGCAACTTGCAAAACATCACAACCGACCGAAGGGAGCTGTGATATTAATGCAATATGCCCAGCAACATCCTACAGAGAAGGCACTATGGACAGCACGACAGACAAAGTAGCACTGCATCTTAAAAAAACGTTCTGCAGAACTTCAATGAGCAATGGAGGTATATTTTTTTCGTATGACTCAGCGTGCATCTGAATTCATCTTAAATTTGTTTAGCACCTGCACTGATACACCAAAACTATACAACGGCCAAATGTACTTACAGTCTCCCGTCATAAGGGTGCATTAGAGCTTAGTTATGTCAAGCCACATCATCAACATTTGCCCCTCCATTTGATATCTGGTAGAATATGTGTTTTCATGCATGTCTGAATGGGGCTATAGTCAGCCATGAGCATAACATTAAAAGGCGTATCAGAAATAAAATACCTGGTTATTTATCTAACCAAAGCCCACATGACATGTTATTGACTGCTGAAAGTCTGCCTGTGATTTGTTTGAAATGTGAGAGGTTGCCTTAGTAGAGCACTAGGAAAGCAGGCTTTGTCGTCTAAAGGATGCGTTTGAAAGCGTCTAAAGGCTCACTGCAGAACAATCCCATCACTGGGTGCAAAACCTTGGATTTCACTAACCATGCCAAAACAAATCTCCAGTGATTCAAAACTAACAAGTTTGCACACCCTACTAACTGGTATATCGTGAAAACCACTGGAGAAAGACAAAACCTTTTTTTCTAGTTAACACAGTGAAGTTATTGGAATGGCCATCACAAACACAAACATCTCATTCCAATGGAAAATTTGTGTGCAGTTCCTAAAAGACCTCCGCAGTCCACACACAAGAAACATCAAGAAACACAAGGACATTTGGATACAACTATAAAGACAACTGTATAAGAATAATGGGCTTGTTATTTGTTCATTGTTACATGATCAATACAGGCTTCTTTGTAAACAAATGTATTTGAACAAAAGTTTTGTACAACAACAACATAGACAAACAGAAAACCAGCAGCAGCTAGCGTTTTTCTTAAACCAAACTCTACTGAAACAGCAGTAAATCATAAGCTGAAACTCAACTCATTTGGCTTTATAGGCCATAGCTCCCATAGCTGACCACCGTCCACTGACGCTTTGAATACCAAATTCAACAGTCAACAATGTATAACATTCAAGGTTTTGCACCACATGCAATGGCATGTTAAAACCAAGAGTAGCCAGTGAGAGTATGCATGTCTGTCTAACCACAAAGGTTTTGCCCACGCAGCAGAAAACCAGACATCTCTTGTGCTCACAACCCATGAACTGATACAATTCTGTAGAAATGAAACCTGGATTTTAAAATCATTTAATCTGAAATTCGGTGAAAGTAAAACATAACAAAGGCTGTAGTTTCCTATGCATGACTGTGGTTATTGACTAAGCAAGCTCAACAGAGTGTTGTACATCAGAGCTCACAAATTACAGGCATTGTGCAACATTTGTTGTTTACTTAGAAGCCTGTGCAACTGATGGAGCTTACTTCTGAAGGTTTTTTTTTTTGGTTGTTAAAAAAAAAAGCTCTTAACAGAAGAAAAAAAAAAACAGAGCGGTGGAGCTAAATACTGACTAGTTTGTGCCTAAGAAGCTGGGGAGTGGGGGAGGGAGGCAGGGATCTCCAGAGACCCTGCCTACTCAGCCATGAGCATGCATTTGGGGCGCAAACGTGAAGCAAAGACATTACCCATGAGTCTCCACCCCACAACTCCCAGTTCCCCACATTGAAGTTGCGTGGTCCACCTACTTTGCCATGGAAAGAGTTTGAGCGCTAGAAAATTGTCAAAAAGAGTGAGAAAGAAAGAGCATTTTCAATGGACTGGGATTAAAATATTCCCTGATGACAGAAAAGAAATCTGAGCGATGGGGAAAAAAAAAAAAAAAAAGTCAAGAGTTTAGAAAATGAAAGATGACATGGCAAGAAAAGACCTGCGGTGAACCTGCATGCAACTCAAATGGTACACAGCCACGATTAAGATTCCTCATAAACTGCTTGCGTTTACACTATGGTTACACAACACATCTGTAATTCCTTAAAGGAATCTGAAAGTCTGCTGCCTAACACCCTTATATTTAATCCAAGAGCTATGCAAATAATCTTAATACCAACGAACCACTCTGCAGACACAAGTAATCAAAGGAAGGGGACATCAGAACAAACTAAAACTTCCTGATCAGAAATTAACATTTTAGATGAACTTTCAAGATGAACTTGAGAACTTTGGAAACTTGGCACAAACTGGTTTACAATATCTTACTGGTGAGTCTTTCTGCTTTCAGTATTCAGCACTGGAACGTCTTTCTCTGAATATCGTGTTATCATGCTAAGCTTCCTTTAAACAAACTTGGCAAACATCTAAGCATTAACTGTACACACATGGGCAGGCAAGCACACTGACGGATCAGACTTACGGGCCAAACAGGATTACAGGTTCATGAAGCACAAGTATGGCCGTTTCTTTCAAGGCAGTAATTTACAATGGCAATCTAGACACAAATAGCTGGCTTTAAAATATTTGGACTAGTCATTGGGCCCCACACATGGCCTACCTAATGAGGACTGACTGCGGCCTATACTTCAAACTGCCTTAACATACATACTGTCAAATCCCAAACAATGCATAGTGCTTTCTGTCATGAGTGTTAAGGGATTGGTGCCAGGCACTCAAAAGCATACCTTGCTTGTGGAGGCCTTGTATGTGGTCTTGAGTTTCTGAGAGAGTTGGCTTGTGCTGTGGCTAGCTGTAGAAACAATAACCAATGAACCTCATGAAATTAGATGAAATCAGAGAAAAGATAAAAACACATTTGTCCCACCCAACCAGCTTTGTGTGTTCTACGCTGACAATGATGTGTTCATCGCTTACAACCTCTAAGAAAACTTGCCTTTGGTCTTCAGAGCTCCTTTGGCGAGGTCCCCTCCATCCACGGTCTGTCCCTCACCAGCCAAACGTTCATTAAGTGAATCGATTTCTCGTCGCACTGCAGAAAAAGCATTCCAACATCACATCAAAAGCCATCACACTCCAGACACTGACTCACCAAGAACACAAATGATATCACACAGCAGTACGAAATGAGAGCAAGAAAGACTGTGGTCCATTGTCAATGTCCTCCCTTACAGACTCACAGACTTTAATGTGCATTTCCGCTACATGTGGGTTGAAGTGAGGCATACCTACACACAATAGCAAATTGGAGTATGCAGTTTTAAACACTACATGCACATCTGAATCAAGGTATTGGCAATAGCCAAGCTAATGATTTAAACGGAGTATCCGAGTAATCCAAGAATACGTACAGAGACAGAATTGTTCATCAGTGTGTGTTTGACTCCGCAACTCTGCAACAGAAGGTAGCTAAATATACAGCGCTAAATGCCCAACCACAAACTTCCAGTGTAGGTTGAAAACTATGAGGGCATTTAATGATGACCAACATTGCAACACTGTAGTTGCACTTTGTCCATACTTTACCTGTAATGCACGCAGTACATACAGCACAAAGTAAGCCAGCAGTTGTTGGTGGTGGGGCGGGGGTGGTCTTACCTGCGATCTTAGCTAATTCCAATCGCATTAACTGCCGGTCATAGTCCGATTATGAGCATAAGTAAAAATTTTATTTTTAAATGTTTGATTTTGGCCAGGCTAAGAAAATAATTCAATTTTCTCTCATACTATTATGACAAATTAAAGAACATAAAATGTCAAAAAAAAATTCATAAAAAAAGAACGCCACAACAGGAGTTGAGCACTCATAGCCTGTAATAGGTCTGTAAAAGCTAGGAGCTTAGGAATTAAGGAGGACATGGAGATCGGGTTTATTAGAGTTAGAGAGCGAGCAGCAGGGAGCAGCACTGGTGAGTGGTGTGGTGATATGAACCTTTGCAAAACTTACATTCTAAGTTTTCAATGTAGAGATTTTCAAATTCACGCTCTATCTGTCCAAAGAGGTCCAGCAAGTTGTTCCTCAAGGCAAGGGGCAACTTTGAGTCCTAGAAGGAAGAGTTTAGTTTAGACAAGCACCAAGAACACACATTATATCTGTATACATACATATTATGTATAGACGCTAAAAGCACAAGTCAACAATTACTCCTGAATTTCAAATCTTGTATGACTAGCGCAATAAGGAAACAATGGGGGTTTGTGGCACATAAAGGTTATTCGTTCACTATTCTGGTCTAAGAAAACAAAAACACACAGCACTTTTACAGTAAAACTATAGGGCTATTCATGAACCTCTACATTAATTTCACATGCCTATACCATAAAGATGACTAGCCTACTTCTCATACTTCTCTATCTTTTATTGCTACAGCCAAACCACTTCCACAATACAATCCTACAAGGGAAACTACTTCACTAACATATGCCACTATTAGATTATTCTCTAGCATGATTAATAGGTATGCTAATGCAAAGCAATCCCACCTCATAAACTTACCTCCATACTTAAGACTAAGTAGCTCCCAGAAGACTAGGCAAAGAAAAGCAGTCTGCAGTGATCACAATTTACTGAACCAAAGAGAAAAAGTTCATTTCAAGTAGTTACTATGCTACCTTACTCTCTGTCTAACCACTCCATTCACACCACACACACACACAGCCCTGCATGACTGAGTGTGGCTTACTGTCAAAGCCACATGTAAATACACAACATGAAGGAGGGCTAAGGGTGGGCCAACAGCATATGACAGCCAGGCCCAAGCTTTTCTTTAACAAAACAACTCAATTGTGATGATGCTTCTTGGAAACCCTAGCAGTATAGGAGAGTGGAAAAAAAAGTTTAAATAATTTAGAGGGGCCACATTTCAACAGCTCTATATAAAAGCTGCCACAACATCTAGTTAAATGGAACTATTAAAGCAGAGAGAAAAAAAATACACACCGTGAAAGATATTTCCTACAATATATTAAATGTGGATCACAGGAAAGTGTCCTGCTTAAACACTGGCTGACACTGGGATGTTCCAGATATTTTGGAAACACTGCACACCCTTGGGCTTCCATTTGTAGTTCACAAGAAGCCCTCTAAAAAGAAGGCAGCTTACTCCCTTTTCCAATATTACTCTCTTTACTCACCAATAATAATAGTACTAGGTAGACGTACCCCAAGGAACCACAAATCTGGTTTAGTATGCAACCAAAAATCTTTCTAGTGCAACAATACTAATTTAAAATAACTAGCACCTACGCGTTTGGAATTTGGCAAATGTAAGAATGTTAGAGTGGTTTCTTAAATTTCCACCCATTGCTCTGCACATATCTTAAACATGCCAGTGACTGGAGTATCAAAATTTTAAAATGGGTTTATTTAAAAAAGGTCAGACAACACTTTAAGCATGACCAAGAACAAGTCTATTAGTTGAGTATTAACACAACACCAGCCATTTGAATCTTGCTTTTTTTTCAGATTATGAATTCTAAATGTTGACAGCCATTTCCAAACCATTCTTATCAGATGTGTTCAACGTCATTTACTGAGGTCAAAGATGACAGACAGAAATCAACACAATTTACTTGAAGTCAGTTGAAACTACAGGTGTAATCAAGTGTCGATGACGCACACAAATCACTGAGATACCAATATCTGCACCCCTATTGCTAAGATGTCTTGTCTCTGATCTCACCCCATTACAGAGAGTTGAGAGATACATAGTAAATTTGTGAACAAAGTACCTTGCCGCTTATTGCCAAATGAGCAACACAGCAACCAGAAAACAGAGAACTCTAAAATAAGCGATCAACAATGTAGACAGGAAATAATACGTGCTTGAATGCAAAAATGTGTGCTTATGCTTAAAATTAATGCTGTGAAAAGTTAGCCTGGAATAGAACACTTGATTGCAATCATTATAACTAAGCCTGAATGCTATTGCTATTACTTTCGAATCATTTCTGATTATCTGTGTCTGATAACTTTCTTATTCTCAAGGTAATATATTATTAAACCATAGAACATCCATGTGCAATCATCAACTTGCAAGGCAAAACTCATTTTTTTATTGTTGGGCAGTTACATACATAACCATGATGGTCTATAATGTTTTTATAGTTCTGCTGCCTGTAAATGTTTTCAGGCCAGTGGCATATGATGGTGACTATTGTTTGAATAGGATCTCTTTCAGTGGCATCCCTTTATGGGGATATCTCCAATGGACAACTGACAGTTATGCTTATCACTAAACAAGCCTTTCAGTTTGCACAAGTGAATGATTAAACCAGTCAAACGAATGTCTGTAGCAGTCAGAGTCAAATGTCAGAGGTTTTAAATTCCATAGCCTTAACCATTCAATGTGGTTACATTTTAAACAAGCAGGAGGGTGGGGTGATTAATTGAATAGATGAATGGAGTATTACATCTTGTTTTTTTTTACTTTTTCAGGTTTACCTTGTATGCAAAAAATGGCAATGCCATAAAATACCTTTTGAACGCCAAAGGACTGAGAGGGTCAGATGGTCCTTTTAGGGTGAGAAGTGTTAAAACTTCTACAACCACTACTGAACTAGCATATATGACAAGACATAACCTTAGGCTTTGTTCCAATTTTGGCTATTAATGGTTAAGATATACATTTTATTTTTAAAACAGTTCAGTGGATATGTAAAACCCTCTTAATTTAGGGTAGCCAGGGTGTTTCTTCATCTATACAATAAGCTCTAAAGAAACATGGTTTAACAAAGTTTACTATTAATAATCTATTTAGGATACTTCAAGTCAAACAACTGAAGCCACTGTTGTTGTTTTTTTGTTGTTGTTTTTTTTTTGTCATGGGCATGAGGCAAGCTTTTATTTAAAAGGAAAATTATTTCAGTCTGTCTAAGTTTTTGCCCCAACCGAATAAGCAAAACATTGTCACTTGACAAGTGGCATTAAAGACACTATGAAGAGGTTTAGAGGCTTGACAGCAGCATGACGTCTACAGCATGGCATCTTTGAAATATTTAATAAACTTCTGCTGCACGAGATACAGTCTAGGTTCCATTAACAACTGCAAACTCATCTAATGTGCAATCAAGGGGGTTTTTGGCTGGACATCGTGGTGCAAATGACCCTAGTAAAATCAAATGAACGATCGCCTTCATAGCTTCAATGCTGGTGTATCACTTTAATGGGAGAGACAAAAAGCGACATAAACCTTAGATTGTCCTAACAAACACAAACAACAATTTACCCTACAGCCAGCAAAGGTTAGAGTTGTCAGCTATGTTGTTAAACTTGTTAAACAAAGTGAAACTACACCCAAGTGCAACTGTGATAGGTGTACTGATACAGATTTTACAGCAGGGTCCTCCCTCTGTACACTTGAACATGTCCTCTTCCTGTAAGTCACTGCATGACTGTCCCTGCTCACACTATTAATTTTACTATGTGCCGTCTCGGCACATGGTTAAGCATCTTGCAAGAGCGTAGGTCTGCATTTATGCATGTGTGCGGCAAAGAGAGAGTAAAGGCTCTACCTGTGCCTCCAGCATGTCTCTGTGAGCAGTTGGGCGATCCTGCTCGGTGCTGTTGGTTCGCCGTATGGACAGGCTGTGCGACTTGCGTTTCTGCTTGGCTTGTCTGGCGGCTGCGCTGTTTCCACTTTCAACAGGCATCCCTCCTCAGTAACGTCCACCCACAAGCTTCCTACCTGAAACTGAGTAAACACAAGACCCAACCTAGAGATTGAGATGTCTCCCTCTGGCTGTTACTCAGGTCCATAACAATGCAACATGCTATAATGCACATGCCTCAGCACAGCTGTATACTAAATATGCAAGCAGATTTCATTTCTAAAACATCTTAATTCTCAAACACGTTGGTGTCTAGGATTTTAAATTGGACAATTGCAACAGAAATA
Source organism: Limnothrissa miodon (assembly GCA_017657215.1). Taxonomy (NCBI): domain Eukaryota; kingdom Metazoa; phylum Chordata; class Actinopteri; order Clupeiformes; family Clupeidae; genus Limnothrissa; species Limnothrissa miodon. Next base: position 306,790 of record JAGFZM010000337.1, on the reverse strand, counting down.
AACACCGCTCACAAAAAACTGCACACAAGGGAGATGCGAACGTAGACAATGTTGATAGTGGGAAACATGCATAAGGTGGTGACATGTTGAATGGTGTTAAATGGTGCTGACTGAAAGAAAAGGTGTGAAAGCAAAAGAAAATACCAGCGGTGAGGAGCAGTGATTAGACAAAGCAGAAGCATCTTCAGGGTAAATTACTCAGAAGCAGAGACGGCCTCGGTGAGGTGGTCGGTCAGCCGCCTCTCCACCTCTGAACAACAAATGAAAACGGTCGAAAATTTGAGACTTCAAAATGCAGAAACCAAAATCATGAAAAATCGAGGACATCTAAAGAACAAGAAAAAGAGACACTGAACTACAAACCTAGGTCAGACAATGAGGTAACGCTAAGGTCAGAGTGTAAGATGTCAACAAGAGAATGCCAATGTTAAGCATGTCCCCTGACACTACTGTAACGTTAGGGCTTTACATTGCTAGACCTGGCCGGAGAAGAGAAGTGATATTTCTCTACAAGTGTGGAGCTATTATGAACGGGCCGCATGACACACAAGAAAGGAGTATAAGGCTAATGCTAATGCTAATCAAACATGTAGTCCCGCTAAATTAAAGAATAACAGACAGGTTTAAAATGGAGACCGGGGGGAAATGCAACAAGCTAACAAACGTCACCTTTCTTGAGAAATTATCTTAACACACGTTCCTTCCTGGCTAATAAGTTGGTTGCAAGGTCAGAAACTGTACAACCCTGATATACATCTTGATAGATGCTGTCAAACAACCACGCCTGCAGTAAACAAAAAGGGATAGCCATTAAAGCTGTTAATTTTTTTTTTACTGACATAGTTCCTATGGGTTGCCTGTTTTGGCAGGTCAGCTGTTTAGCTACATGGTTAGCCAAAACTAGACACGAAGGAGTTACACAGCTAACAGGCTAATCGAGCTAATCGCACGACAGATACAAGACTTTGTTCCTCTACTTACATTGAATGTCGTTATTTTGGGTCGTTATGTTACACTGTTCGCTTATAACCAAAAATACTATAACGATGAGTGGTTTGTCGTCCACAATGTCTTCTAGATTAACTAATGTTAGCTAAAGATACCTAGCCTGTTTGACGACCACAGCGTAGACCCACAGACAGTAAGACCACTGTCAACTAGGCACTTCCGGCTGATGGGGATCATTTTGCAGTATAAGAGTTCCATTTCTTTTCGCTTCTTTTTTTTTCAGGACTTCCGAAACTGCCAAGGAAGCATTAAATTCTGATCAAGGCCTTCCACATCCAAAACACATTGGTGGATTTGTCTAGAGGTTTAAGTTCATGTTTTTTTGTTTGTTTTGGTTTTTTTAGTTGGTGTGTTTGTTTATGACAATAAAGGGCTTAGGGCTATTTAAAATGTTTGCTTGGTATGTGCTTGTGGCTAAAAAATACCACTAAAATAATACATGAAATACATGAAATACATAATCTGTTCATAAAAGTGTGCATTTAAGAAACACAGTGGAAGTTGAGATGGCGGTCCAGGCAACCTCTTAAAAATAAGTTCCCCCCTATTTTGAAACCTATTATTCTTCCCCAAGAATTATTTAATTATTTAAAAATATATAATTATTTTTTGTAATGTATACCCACATACAGCCTTCATTTAGCAAAAGAAGACCTCATTGCAAATCCAACAGCAAAAAAAAAAAAACTTCTGATAGTTGTGTCCCACTTCCCTTGCTAGTCTTGCAAAACAATCCCATGCCAATTTCTAAAAATACCAAACCTAACATTAATCCCATCCTTATTATTGGAACAGCTGGCAGGGGAATAATAGTGGCAGAGGACAGGGACATTTAGCAAGTAGCACAGGACGTAACACATATGATAGTTTCATGGGCCTAGAGTAGATCAACAGGTCAATAAAATTAAACAGCTGTGACTAAGTGGAGCACACCATCAACAAAAGTACACTTTTTTGTTTTTAATAACAGATGTTACAGGACATCATTTTAATAATCAGGAAGAACAGCAGACAATTCTCGTTTTAATTGCACAACTACTGAGCTTTACATTGACATAATTGAAATAGATATCCTTTTATATATAATGTATTATTTAACCACTCACATATAAGATCATACTAAAACAGTCTCTAATTCACAAAATACATTTCTAAAAGATTTTGAAGGTTTTTCCCTGACAAATGTTTTAATCCCAAAAAATACAAAATAAATGTAGTATTGTCTTCTTTGCTCTAGCTGTTTTGAACAATGTTTACATTAATCAATTCAGATGCTGTATCTGACTAGACTATATTTTGAATTTACAACACATGAAACCACTCATTTGTGCTTCTTGTGTTTCTTGTGTTTTTTCTTCTTTGAGTGTCGAGCCTTCTTAGAGGAGGACCTTTCTTCGCTGCTGTGGTCTTTCCTCTTCTTCTCCTTTTTTTCCTTCTTTCTCTTTCTCCCCCTTTTCTCTTCCTGCTGTTCAGAAGATGGTTGGCTAGTTTGAGCCACTGGAACTGGTTCCTCTTCATCATCTGCCACCAGAGTATACTGCTGTCCATTCTGAGAGAAGCAGTCTGCAGCAAAGTGACCCTTGCAGCCACATTTCTTGCATGTGGTGTTCAGCACGGCCTCTAAGGTTATCCTCTGCCCTGTTAGGTCCTTGAATCTCCTCCTCCTACGTTCATCCTGTTCAGCCATTACATTATTTGGATCCAGGTCCTTTCCAGAGCCTTGGTTGACAGCCTTCATGGAAAAGGAGAGTTTTATTTTCTCCCCCTCGATCTCTCTCCCAATCACCTTAATCCACACTTGCTCTCCAACATCCACAATCTCAGCAGGGTTCTCCACACGACATGCAGACATCTCACTTACATGAACCAAGCCTTGCTTCTTGTACCCCTCAACTTTGACAAACGCGCCATATTTAGCAACAGAGACGACTTCCCCACGAAGAATACTGTAGAGATCTGGGACTCCATCCAGGTGGCCCTGTGCTTTGCTTTGCTGCTCCTCTTCCTCCTCCATTATGCACCAGTCGATGCAATCGCTACTTGCAAACTCGCCGGTTAACAGTCAAGCTAGACAAGCAAAACGGATCAGAGTCAACCAAAAAAGTACATTCTAACAAGGATCGACGCCGTTTCTTCTGATATCTGAGTCTCGCGCTCGAACCAACAAGACGAACGAACCAGCAATGCAAAACAGGAAATCAGTACCGCAAGATCCGGTTGATGCGCTCAAGAGCAGTCCGGCTGACACAAATAGCCGTTCTTAACGGTTCCTTCCATTTGTAATTGGCCAGCTCTCGCTCTCCTTCCATGTCTATAGGGCTATAATATGGAACATCTTTTTCATGGCCCTCTGCACAATATGTGAATCATCTAAGCCAAGGTGACCTCTGGGATGAACATCGGGGACATTTCCCAGACATTGTTTTTGGGAATTACACAGTTTCTGTCTGATACATTGGTCATTCTACGAAATCGGTGCCATTTATGTCCCCAGGACATTATGCCTCATACCATGGTGCAAAATAGCTGTAAAATAGCTGTTAATTGTATTTTATAATACAATAAAGTGTCATGGATAAACATTTAATTGCAAAAACCCAAATAAATATTTTTAAACATTTAAAAAGCTACCTCAAATACTGGAAGACATGCATTTTATACCTGTCCCCACCTTAAAACGCTACACTTCATCATGAAATACAGTGAATAAAATCTTTAAGAATTTTAAAATTCTTACATTTTTTGTGTAATTCCGTATCCCACCTTTAATTTAGTTACATTTTAAACATTGTAAATGCATAATATTGTACTTAAAATGTACTTTTTAGTCATGTCCCCCAGTTTTCACTCAGTCCTGTTACCTTATCACATTACCACTCTGAAATCTTTGGGACGTCCCACAAATCACAAGTTAAAGAGGAAGTTACATCACTTCTGACATTTTGAAGAAGATGGAAAGACCAAAAGTAAGTTGTCTGATGTATTAGTCAATATTCTTGATAAATATATCACTAAAGTTAAGACTGGTCGATCTTAGTTTTCAGACATGTTACCTAAATTATGTCTCTGATATTTTTGTTGATTTTTAAAATCATTAATGTTGGTAAATCACTAGAATATGCAAAGTGACCTCGAGCTAATAGCATAACCTCAATATTGCTAAATTTTGTGTTTTTGCTAATTTAATGCTAAAAACTCAGTCCTGTTACTTTAATTCCTGTTACTTAAATGAAGACTGAGTAGTGGTAATAGGACTGAGTAATAGTAACAGGAGTGAGCAGGATTCTAGTTTATTACTTCAACAGTGAAGTACTGCTTTTAGTGGCTCTGTGTGTGTTTGTTATGCCAGGGTGAAGTTACTTTACCACCCAGTAGGGGGCGTGCAGTACTGTTTTGAATGGCTCTATGTGCGTTTTCCAGTCTGCCATCTCCAGTCTGCCACCTCTGATTGCCTTGTTGTAAATTTGTGTGCATATCTATAACTTTAACACCATTTAGCACAGTTTTATGATTTACAGTTGAAATTCTATATGTCCTTGACATTTAAGATCATTTTTATGATATGAATGCAATACTTTCAGGGAGCCAAACCACCTCTGAGTGCTGCTGAAAAGCAGCGGCGCTATCGTACTCGGCGCGATGCAGACCCAGAGCGGAGGGCAAAATATTTAAAGAAGGAACAGCAGAAGTATAGGGAGGACCTAGAGTCAGGCAGGAAGAAAATCATCACAGACCTCAGTGAGAGAGCGAAGCGAAAACAGCGCAAGAAGTGGAGGGAGACGTATCATAGACTGATGAACAGAAGAACAGCTATACAGTGCCTTACCACCCCTCCACACAGCCCTGAACAAACAGATCCCATGCCAAGCACTTCCAGGTTTAGTTTCAGTTCATTGACTTTATATGGCAATATGGCTAAGACAGGTCGCAGGTTCCACCATGCTGCCACTTTTGAGCAGGGTGTCCCCCACACACTGCTCCCTGGGTTCCAACTGGCTGCCCAATGTTGACAAAGTTGTCAGGGTTTCCCACAGCATTTTATGGTGGCTGATAGTTGACCATGATAGTTAGGTCTACATACCTCTGATACCGGAAAACCCCTACCCACCTTGACTTAACAAATGTTCTGGTTATTAAATCATATTTCATATTTTGTGAGTTGTGCTTTGCCACATGTTATTGCGGTGTTTGTTTATTCTAAAATTCTGTGTTGTAGGCAAAAAGTTCATGGGCGGAACAGAACCAAGAAAACAGTAAGGAACCTACACAAACAAATTAAAGAACTGCAAGCTCTGTTGAATAAACAAACCAGAAAAAAAGAAAAATACAAAAAACAGGTCCAACGCTTAAAACATTCCAATCCATCTCCACGAACAAAAGTGAAGAAGAAACTGAAACAGCTTCCAAGTGCAGCCATCCAGAAGAGACTCTTGTTTCATGAGGCCCTGGTTGACAATATTTGAAGCAAATACAAACATGCAAAGGGGGAGAAGGAAAAGCAAATAATTTCAAAAATCATAACAGGGAATACTCTGAAGAAGTACAGGGTGCAGCGCTTGGCTCAGAATTCTTTGGGATTTTCAAAGAAAAGGTGGAGTGTTGACAGGCAGTTTGTCTTAACTTACGAGCGGAAGGGGAACAACAGAGTAGCACATGGCTTGATCACTAGAGTCAGAGCCTTCTTCAAAAGAGATGACGTGAGTCATATCACCACTGGAAAAAGGCAGACAATTACTAGGAGAAAAAATAAAATGCAGAAACGCTTTCTTCAGGACACCATGAAAAATCTCCATCTTAAGTTTTTAGCTGAAGAAGAAAATGCAATCTCTTACTCTTTCTTCTGTAGGCTCCGCCCCTTTTGGGTTGTCCATCCTACACTGAGTGATAGGGATACATGTATGTGCAAGACACATGAAAATCTTGAATTTATGGAGCAAAAGCTTCAGCAGCTCAAAATGATCAACACTGGTAATGTCGAGGCCCTTGTAAAGGAAATCACATGTGACACAGACAAAATTGAGTGCATGTATGGAGACTGTGTTGTGTGCAAGGACCACTCTTGCGAACTTTCTGATCAGTACTGTGCCGAGAGTAAGGTGTCTTATCCCCAGTGGGCAGTGGTAGATAAAGAGCACAAAAATGATCCCAATGGAAGAGTGTCAAAAGTGACAATAAAACAAGAGTATGAGACCACACAGGAGGAACTCTTTGAAAAGTTCACCCTGCAGTTGCACAGGTTTAAGCGGCACTTATTTAACATCAAACATCAGTTTAGTCGCTACAGAGCGTTGAAAAACAACTTGAAACAGCATGAATGCTTAATTCACATTGATTTCTCAGAGAATTACATGTGCAAATACAGCTCTGAGATACAGGCTGTTCACTTCAGGGCATCACACCAGCAGGCAACACCTCACACTGGTGTGCTTTATGTGAGCGCAACTCCTCAACCAATGTCCTTCTGCACAATATCACCATCCAGGCAGAAGGACCCAGCAGCTATTTGGGAGTACATGTCTCCAGTGTTCGACTACCTGCGGAATGAGCACCCTGAGATCACCACAATACACTTCTACAGTGACGGACCCTGTACCCAGTATAAGCAGAGAGGAAATTTCTTCTTGTTTACCTCGGAGCTGTTCAGTAGAGGTTTCAGTGCTGGGACATGGAATTACTTTGAAGCAAGTCACGGGAAGGGTGCCCCAGATGGTGTTGGAGGGGCCCTGAAGAGAACCGCTGACAGTCTAGTTAGCAAAGGAGTGGATATTCCTGATGCTGGTGTGCTTTTTTCTGCGTTGCAGAAGACGGGCTCAGCAGTACAGTGTTTCTTTGTTGGAGAACAAGCAGTTGATCAGGCTGTGGCACGGATGCCACAAGATCTGCCAGCTTAGAGCGCCTTTAAATGAAGTAGGCCAGGTTACAAAACGCAATCGTTCGGATCACTGAGCACTTGTTTATATTTAACTTACTTATGCAACAACTTACATATATTCAGGAGACTATCCATAAACAAAGGGCAACTCAAAACAAAGAGCAAAAGGTCTCTGGCATTGGCCTACAGCGCAGGTATAGCCTTTTTGGAACTTTGGAATTTTTGACAATTTTGGAACACAAGTAGCCTACACAAAGACACAATCGCACGGAGTGAGTTTTGTGTTTTCCAAACGCCAGCAAAAATCTTAAACGAAGACTGTGATATACAGGGGGAAAGTGAAACCAAATGAGCTGTTTTGGAATACCCTCTGGTGCCTGCTAATTACCTTCAGGTATTCCTAAACTGCTGCGGATAATGCAGGCTCACATTCACCTTAAATACTGGGGATACTATTAGCCCATCGATTTTTCAGCATGCGTGAAAAACGACCCTGTTGCGAAGCCTTTAATGTTAGCGCGAGCACAGCTGGGGCCTATTGCACAAAAATAGGATAAGGGATTAAGCCGGGATATCTTAGTTATCCTGGCTGAATTAACCAATCATTTGTCAGTATAGCCAAAATATCCCGGCTTAATCCCTTATTTTAGTTTTGTGCAATAGGCCCCTGGTGGACCGTAGGCCTACCCATTGGGTTCGGGCTGTTCCCTTAAGCAATTCCGTGTCTGTTTATGTCGAAATAGTGCGGAACATATATCACTACGCACTTCCCTATGTAATTCAGGCGCCCTGTATGTTCCTGTCATGTTGGCGGGATTAATCTGATTACATCAGGTGCATCAGTTTATTTGGCTGTTATGTTGTGCCGCCTCCCTTCTCTCCAATCTGTTAGAGACATTGTCGTCTACCATGCCGAGGAACGGTGCGTTAAATGGCTAGATCTGCGTGTAGCCTATTTTAGACCATATTTTGTTAAGCAGAAGATAGTTGTTAGTTGTCCTCTAGAACATTCAAGGGAGAAGGCCTATCTGTCATATTGCTTCGAGCTTGCACGTGTTGTGGGACCTAACGTTAACGTTAATTTTTTTTGTAGGAGCTAGAGCTCTTATCGCTGACCTAACCTCAAAATATGCAGAAAAACCTTGGAATGAAACATTTCAACTTGTCCGTCGATGCATGGTAACAAAATCAGCAACACCCTCAAACGCAAAATCAAATGTTTCACAAGACAGTGCCAGAGAGTGTGCATTAATCATATTTAGGCTACTTTTCTTTCAGGGCAAGATGAGAGATCCCACATCTGCCTCATCTCTAAGTGGTTGCCTCCAAAAGCTACAGGAAGCTCTGAATGGTATGTAGCCCTAAATATCCCATGCACACTCCCCCCACGCACACAAACATAAGCTCACCCACATGTTTTATGTGGCATAAAGCCTTTGACTTTGTGTTTGCATACTTTTTATCACAGTGTCCTCTGTGAATACAATGGTGTCCAGATTGGAAGTAATTGCCAGTCAAAGAGGGTGAGGTCTGGATTATCCAGCTACTATGGCTACATGTTCTTTACGTCTATTTATTATGGTTAATCTCCTCATAAATTAATAAGCATAGAGCATATGACAGGCCTTTAACATTTGACTTTAATATTTACAGTAGACTAAATATCTTTGCGGTGATTGATGGCAAACAATAATTTGTCACCCAAGTAATTAAAATGTTAAATTGCACACAGAAAGACCTGGATATCTTATATGGATGTCTTGACTTTCTTAGGCTAGGTTCACACCTGAGCCCCACAGAGACAGCCTGTTACCTCACAGCTGACCTCTTCTACCTGGAGGTGCTGCTGGAGCCTGATGGAGGAGTGGAAGATGTAAAAGTAGCTCTTCATGGTGAAGCCCCAGTGGTGAGTCCAGGTTTCACTGCCTTTTACATTCATGGGTCATAAGCTGCCTATTTTGACAATAAAATGTGATTTATTCGTAAAATTAACATTCTGGTGTGTTTTGTTTTGTACCTTAGTCCAGCGAGTTACTGCTTCATCTGCTGAGGTAAGGTGGAAAACATCCATATGCTTCCTGAATAGAAGGACTGGATAGGATAGATTGGCTAGGTGTTTAGATGCCTTGAAACAATTTGACATTCCCCATATACACATTTTGTTGTTGGTGTGCTTTGTCTTTTTAGGCAGAAAAAATTTGATGACTTCTCCAACAAATTGAATGACCTGGCCTTGCTTTACAACATCTCTGGCGACAAGTACTATGCCTTCAATCCTTTATTACTCAGTACTATGCCATCTGTGTCTGCATGGGTATGAACATTAAAGTATTTTTTTTAGTGATGCAAAGGTTAAGGTATGTACAGCCCTTAAGTTCATGGAGAAAGATTTGCTAACCATTTCACACATGCCCAGGTGAGAAGAACATTTGACTCATGTAATTTTATGAAGATAAATGTCTGGATAACACAAGTTCTCTTTTTAACTATGTGTAAAGTAATTATTAAGCGTTTGTTCTATAGATCTTTAAGAGAAAATGACATCTATGTTGACACAGTTTTGAATGGGAGAGTTGGAAAAATAACGCCAAGTGGAGCTGGTAGCTATAAATGTTCACTTTTTTTTGTTTTCTGCTTTTGATACTTTATTCTATACACAATCTATCTAATCTAATCTGGATCAGTCTGAATCTGTCTGCAGTGTACTCTGTCAATAGTTGCCACAATCTGAATTATATGATGTACCTATAACAAATGTATACTATTTTCATGATTGTAACATACAAAATTCCCACTTTTCCTTTAAAGGTGCTCTATGAGATGCTGCAGGATTTTAGCAAGAATTCCTATTTGACTCATTTTAGGCATCTCTCTTTGATCAGCTTTCTTTTCGCTTCATGAATATATTGTGAAGTAAAAACCCGGTCTCAAAAGACAACACAGGGGTTGGAATCCTCAAACGATTACTTAAACAATGATGGACAAAAATGGAAATGTGCTAAAATCCTGCAGCATCTCATAAAGCATCTTTAACTTTTTGAAAATATTCCTGTGTGAGTAAGGGAAATCAGTATGGTATGTATTATACCGTTTTTGTTTCTTTTTTCAGGTGCTCCAATGAAGATTCAGTATTTCATCAGTCCTTGCAACATGCTGCTCGGAAGACATAATGGAGGTCTGTTGTGTTCATGGTTGAAACTGTCTCTCATTGTAGTTCCCTGTGTATTATTTTTTTAACTCTGTGGACAACTTAGAATAAACTGCTTTAGGGGAATATTCTCATCCTGTGTTCCCCCTGTCTGAAAAAGGTTATAAAAGCTGGACATTTTTTTTTCCTGCAGATCTCGTTGGCCTCACGAAGGATGCTTTTGTGATGCTGGAATCAAGAGAGACCCCACATCAACTACAGCTGGCATCTCTTATTCCTTCTCCCCCACAGATAGATGCCCAGGGGTAAGCAATGGGTTATGGTAGCATAAATGCAGGTAAAAGGCATTTATTTGGTTCTAAGATGCAACAGACACTGACAACAGTAATGTGCTTGCTTTAGCTTCCCACTGTTTAGTCCGCTCACCGAAGTGGCCACTGAGTCCTTGCTGGCCTGTTTCAGGCTAAAGCTGCAGCCTCCTGTAGCATTATGCTCATCTATTATTCACAACATTGAGAAAATAACAGGTGTGTACACATACTGATGCAAAGCATTGCATGTTTCAGATTTTTTTTCCACTTTGCTGTTAATAGTAATGAAATGATATGAAGTCTACCCAGTGTTTTGCCAGGTAAAGTGAATCAGATGAACTGTAGATGAATGTCCTTGTAATTTGTGTTGAAGATGTCAAACCTGCATCTGACCACCAGTGGGAGCCCCTGTTGCAGCTGCTGACGAGAACAGTTTTTGGAGAGAAACGTGTCCTGAAAGAGGCCAGGTTTTTAGTGGTGTGTAGACCTCAGTGTAGCCCTTATTTCCATACGTTTCCCTCTGAAATGTAACAATCCTCTAAATTCGGTCCTATACCTTTTTTTTTTAGACGCTAATGGGTGTAGAGGTCCATAGATATGTTATGTCTGGTTCTGTATGTAAAAGTGGATGCTGGGAAGGGGCGCTTATTGACACCATACCATTCACCCATCCTGCCCATGTGCCACTTCTCCTGGAGCTTCTACGCCATCAGTCAGCTCTCAATAGTCTCTTGGCCAGCTGCATCAATGACCACAAACACCACTCAGGTCTGTTCTACTCTCAGTACTCTCTTGTCCAGCTGGATCAAAGACCACAAACACTTCCATGGTATTACCATCGTTTAGTTTTAATTAATCAACATGCCATAGTTGCATACCACCAAAAGTCATTCTATATTCTGCAAATGTGACTGTGGTAACTGATCACATTTAACAATCCTGTCATGAGACACAGAGCAGTAGGAGCAGCATTGTAGTCCATAAATGCATGCAATACAACTGGACAGGGGTAGAGTTAACATTTCTCATCTGCCTGGTTAATCCGTTTTAAAGGGCTTTGTGTCCTGTGTTAAATGTTCTGCAGGAGGACCATGCGATCTGTACTGTGAGATTCTTCCAGAGTCCGACTTCAGCTTCTCTATAACGTTTCTTCTGCCTGGCACCAGCTCCTTGGCTGTTTGTAAGTATTTAACACAATTCTTCTTGTCTGCATGTATGTAAGCGAAAAGTCTGAAAAATGTGAGTTTTCAAATTTTTCAGTGTTGGTGACTGTGATAGATAGACATCAAGTGCATTGCCATCTGAATGCTCCGAAGATAAGGGATTCTACCTTGAATGACTACATCTCTAGAGTTATGACACGGTACATATTTGCCTTATTTTATAAGATATGCCTATTTGACCAAATACACATTTGACTTTTTTTACTCAGAGACAAATGAACAATTTGCATCCTTTGTTTTTGTAGATGCATGTCAATCCCTATAACCATGCGGGCAGTATACAAGAGATTAACTAACCTGGCCAGCACTGATCTATGTGGTCCTACTACTGGCCATGAACTTAGCGCTTCACCACTTGAGGTCACCATGCATCCAGCATCAGATATTCACACTGGGCCAAAAATGGAGAACCATGGGTGCCCAGAAGTGATTAGCCAAACTGCAGAGCATCCTCCCCAGAATTCAAGCCAAGAGGATCCTGCCATGTACCCCTCTCCCAATTGTTATGTAATGTCTGTGTCTTCTAATCCAGAAGCAAGTGATTCAAATCCAGAAGCCACTGCTAACTCTTATCCACTGTCATCTGTGTGTGTGTTTCCACATTGGCCAGCCAGTGGGCATGTAGCCGAGCTTGTATAGCACAGGACTTGGCTGAGAGGGGGACATTCAGATGACTGCAAATACCAGTTGTTTTAGGAAAAAAGTCGTTAATAAAGATTTGGTGGTAAATTGGTATTAGAATTGTACTGGAGTCACTTTATACTGGCATTTTACGCATGCGTGTGTTACGTCCACTTCATATAAGGCTAACATACTAAAATAATGATAACATAAGGCACATTAATCCACATTAATCATTTATTACATCAGGTTCCTAATAAGTCAGTAAATGTATAGAGAACATCAGCATCGTAAATTGTAATGTGTAAAAGAGTAAAGGGAAGAAGAGGAGGCCACAACCAGCCTTTGACGCACAGAGGCCAGAGCAGCCAAGCCAGAGCCAAAAGTAGAGAGCCTAAGAGCCCTGAATGATCCAAATTATACTCAACAAAAATATAAACACAACACCTTTGTTTCTGCTCCGATTTTTCATGAGATGGACTTAAAGATCTAAAATTCGTTCCAGATACACAATATTACCATTTCTCTCAAACATTGTTCACAAATCAGTCTAAATGTGTGATAGTGAGCACTTCTGCTTTGCTGAGATAATCCATCCCACCTCACAGGTGTGCCACATCAAGATGCTGATCTGACATCATGAGTAGTGCACAGGTGTACCTTATACTGCCCAAAATAAAAGGCCACCCTGGAATGGGCAGTTTTGTCACAGCAAAATGCCACAAGCATTGAGGGAGCATGCAATTGCCATGCTGACAGCAGGAATGTCAACCAGATCTGTTGCTCGTGCACTGAATGTTCATTTCTCAACCATAAGCCGTCTCCAAAGGCGTTTCAGAGAATATGGCTGTACATCCAACCAGCCTCACAACCGCAGACCACGTGTAACCACACCAGCCCAGGACCTCCACATCCAGCAGGTTCACCTCCAAGATCGTCACCAGCCACTCAGACAGCTGCTGAAACAATTGGTTTGAATAACCAAACAATTTCTGCATGCTCGTCGTCCTCATCGGGGTCTTGACCTGACTCCAGCTCGTCGCCGTAACAGATCTGGCATAATCTGGCACGTTGGAGAGGTGTTCTCTTCACGGATAAATCTCAATTTACATTGTTCAGGGCAGATGGCAGACAGCGTGTGTGGCGTTGTGTGGGTGAGTGCTGATGTCAATGTTGTGGATCGAGTGGCCCATGGTAGTGGTGGGGTTATGGTATGGGCAGGCATCTGTTATGGAAGAACACGGGTGCATTTTATTGATGGCATTTTGAATGCACAGAGATACCGTGATGAGATCCTGAGGCCCATTCTTCTGCCATACTGTACATCCATGAACATCACCTCATGTTTCAGCAAGATAATGCATGGCCCCATGTTGCAAGGATCTGTACACAGTTCTTGGAAGCTGAAAATGTCCCGGTTCTTGCATGGCCAGCATACTCACCGGACATGTCACCCGTTGAGCATGTTTGGGATGTGCTTGGATGTGTATACGACAGCGTGTACCATTTCCCACTAATATCCAAATAACTAAATCCAACAACTTCGCACAGCCATTGAAGAGGAGTGGACCAACATTCCACAGGCCACAATTGACAATCTGATAAACTCTATGCGAAGAAGATGTGTTGCACTGCAAGAGGCAAATGGTGGTCACACCAGATACTGACCGGTTCTGAGTCCCCAGACCCCCAATAAAGCAAAAAACTGCACATTCCAGGGTGGCCTATTATTCTGGGCAGTATAAGGTACACCTGTGCACTACTCATGATGTCAGATCAGCATCTTGATGTGGCACACCTGTGAGGTGGGATGGATTATCTCAGCAAAGCAGAAGTGCTCACTATCACACATTTAGACTGATTTGTGAACATTGTTTGAGAGAAATGGTAATATTGTGTATCTGGAACGAATTTTAGATCTTTAAGTCCATCTCATGAAAAATCGGAGCAGAAACAAAGGTGTTGCGTTTATATTTTTGTTGAGTGTATCTTGACCCTCATGTTCAGCACAGAAAATTAACCACCCCCTGCAGCCTTGGAGCTGGAAGAGCGATCAAGCAATATACTATATAAAAGAGGAATGTGGCAGCCACAGCATGACCGAGCCATGTGCGACATATAGAACATTTTGTTTGCTGTATATTTTATTGTTCCTGTTTCTTTTCACTGAGTATAGTCAACATTTGTAATAAGAAAGGCAGACTGCATATTGAGTCTCACATAAAGCCAAATGAGAATTGTATTGAGCTTTCACAAGAAACTCTTTACAGGAAGAAAAATGACTAGTGTGGTTAACCATTTTCTGGATTTTTTTTTCTCTCTTTCCGGGTCAGTGTGTGAGCACGTGCTTTGTTTTGTTGCTGAAGGATAAGAACTTTCAGGCTTTTGGACTGTCCCAGTAACAATTCACACTACATCTAACTTTCAGCTCTACCTGCGCAGGAATACTGGCTGAATCTAAATCCCAAATATTTGATCCCTCAACAAGTAGCGCATGATTGATTTAGTCATGCATGTTAAGGGTTTAGGCATAGGCAAAGGACATTCAGATTCATTTAGCCACTGTATCCATAAAGGTTAGTGTAATCCAGAGATATGAATAGTAATTGCATTAATGACTCATCCTCTGTTATCATAACTATTTGAATCCATACTCAAGCATGAACAGTTTTCATTAGTTTAAATATTTTGCCCAAAATACTGCATAGCCTTAAATTATATTGACCGTCCATTTACGTAAATGTGTTTGTTTACCTCTCTAAAGATTTTGTGCACACTAACAAAAGTGGGGCTCTTAAAGGCAGGAAGTAAATTGCATTCTTGGTGTGCATACAAGCAAGACTGTGCACTTGGCTGTAAAAGGGCTGGGGCTTGGCTTAGTTTAGCTGAACTACAGATGACACTTTGCTATTTACTGACGAATACAAGAAGGGAGGCTAGAAAAAGGAACCACTGGAAAGGAACCACATACACATATTTATGATAGTGCCTATCTGAATGAAGTGAGACTACTGCCCTGTATCGTCCTGCCACTGACAGGACAAATACAGTAGGCTCATGAAAGAAAAGAGGTGGTTTGAACAGTCACAAGATAAGCCATCAGTTAAGAGAAGTTTAATCTGCAGTGTAAACAGGCTTCATGTTATTTTCTATGTCAACGCAAGACACCTGCCAGTATATCTGAAATTATCAAGCTGATCTAAGGCCTCTACTTGTCTACTGGATCTAATGCCATTGTCTGAGCCCCAAAGGCCACCGGATGTTACTAAAGGGATGATTAGGGAAGTAATAGAATGCTAAAAATATTATAAGTGTTTGTTTCATAGTTCCTGTTGTTTCAGTGTTTACAAGAGAATGTTTCCGTTAATAGTGTTCTGGGCCAACGTTATGCAGTTATTTATTTTTATTCCTTACAGGAAACTTTTGGGGGACAAACTGTATCATGCTGGCAGTTGGCATGCTAGCAGTACGTCCACTAATGTTTTGTCAGTTCACAGAGTTGATGCATTGCATTAGACTACGGGTTTTCCGAAGACCAAATAGTAAAACATTTTCCTCCCCCCTTGTTAAGTAACCAAAGCCCAGTCAAAACCGCAGGGCTTAGAACCCGAACTTGCTGACTCCATTTTTTTTAAACAAACTTTTTTATTTAACTCTTCAAGTCTGACGACCGTTCGTTGTAGCCTATAAGTGTATGCCTATTTGCATATGATGATGATGATGATGATGATGATTTAGCATATCGTTCCTATGCTTTATATATGAAAGAATGGCTCAACTTTAGGTGGAAGAGACATTTGGGGCATGTCACTGAGTGGTGGGTATATCATACACAACAATGTATCCCTTTTTTGTGTAAGAAATATACCCAAGTAACCTACCACAAAATACCGAAAGCGGCTGTTGCATTCACTGGGAATTAATAGCCTTCATACTGTATGGTCAGAGGTTCTAGCATACATTAAATAAGATCAATGCATCTGGTGGACCTTCACGGTCTCTTTAAGTTCGCCCTGCCCCTATATTCCCCCAGCAAATTGTCATTTCTCTAGTGAAAATCAGACTTCGGGAAAAGTTGGGACACTCGGTCTTTTGACGGATGCGAATTCGTCGTCGGCTTTTTAATGGTCTAATCATTATTTTTTCCTCGCGACCTCCAAGGATTGTGTTTGATTTCCATCGAAAAAACCCTATCTACAGGACGATGTTGCCATAATTCAACGAAACTGAGTAGTAGCCTATGGAGTGATTTGCGCAATGTAGGCTGCGTTCTTTTTCGCTGTTTTTATGGACTTGAAACTAATGTCGAGTACGTTCACATTAAATACTTCTGTATCGACATTGCGCATAGCCTATGTCTTTGGACGAGCACTTCATACAGCATTCCTGAGCTTTAAGTGAAGTTTGGGCTATGCATTCATCAGGATGGGTGCGAACAATGGGAAGCACTGTGAGAGTGAAGGTGAGTATAATCTGATGGTCTCGAATTTCGTCAATTTGATCTACAAAGACTTTGGCAAATTGGAGATTGTTGGTTAAAAAAAAAAACTAGTTGTGGGCATTGGTCGTCAACGTGGTGTTCTGACTTGCCTTAGACGCAACCTTATAAGGTTATACTAGTCTGGCCCACCTGCCAGATGTGCTAAAATCAGGCAGTCAGTGACTAATTCCTAGTCATTATGTAATCCAGTTTCCTGATTTTCTTCCTGATCACAAAAAAATGAAATAATTACGGCTTAAACATGTATTGAACTATACCACTTTTAATCTTGTGAAGGTAGTAAGAAGTTAATTTGACCAAACTGGGGGAAATTATGTAGGCTAGGCCTACTGTAAAATTGTTACTCAGCTTTAACCCTTTACTTTTGAGGGTGATCATCACAGTGACGTTTTTGCACATATACCTTATTTAGCCTCCTTTTCTAGAAAAGTGGTCAAAAATTTAATAGTAATCCGTCTATAGGCCTAATTCTGCATTGTGTAAGATGGAAAGCTTCAAATGTTCACCATGCTCATTCCAAGCCTATTGGCTACAGACACAACTCCACCAAAAAATAAGATTAGAGAAGGAGATGAAGTAAGAGGGAGGCCAGATGATTGCATGACTTCAAAACACTTAAAAAAGGTATAAGTTCAAACATTCTTAGGTCAGAGGGCAGTAAAGTAAAAAAAAAAAAAAAAAAAATGGAACATGAAATTTGCAACGCATGCATTTCAAGCTGGTTCAGTGTCTCACTTGGCTTACTTATCTGAAGTCCAACCAGACATGTTCAGTACTGCAGGATAGAATTTTATTTTTCATTCTCAAAAAACAAAATCCAACTTAATATCTGCTAATGTAATGTTCTTTTATCTTAAGCCTACCAGCAATAGCTGAACCGATCTTCAATGTTCTCCCAATTTTTTTAAAAGAAAAGAAATGTTTCTGCAGAAAACCGGGCTTGTTTCATTGATTATAGATCAAATTTTACATTACTAGACCATGAAGTAATATTTTTCAATATAAAAATTGTATTATTATCATTGGGACCATTCCGCCGCCACCATGACCTCAAGTTTGGATTTTATTGATATCTGAAAAAATAATGGGAAAACATTGAAGTTTCAGACTTCCATAACCACATTTCAGCATCCAGCAGAACTCCTCTCAAAAATGAACCAGGAAGGGTTGCTTTAGCTTTCCTTAGCAACAGCAAACAACAAAACTGTCCTCCCTGCCCCTAACATAGGGTGTTCAGAGGACATTTGGGGTCCAGAAAAGTGGTGTGTGTGACTCCCATTTTGTGGAGAGAAGGCAGAAGCATTAGCAGATGTTCTGACTCAATGATGTCACCACAGCCTGTCATCAGTATGGTGATGCCGAAGAAAACAGAGTCCATGTGTTACTGTTGCTTAACCTGCGGCCATGTTGGGCAATGTTAAAATCACTGTATACTGTGGGTTTGTATGTTTATTGTTGGTATGAATGCGGTGACGGGTGACCCATATCTCGCCAAGACCACCCCAACAAGTCGAGTACCAAAGTATGAGTATTGTCAGCTAATTCTTGTAAATCTGGATGTTTATACCTACTATGATTCATAACTGTTACTGAATCAAGATGTACTGTAGGTGTGTCTATCATATGAGAGGGAAGTAGTAATGGTGTACATAGTGTGGCTTTGCTGTTTATCTGACAGAAAGAAGACAAGCAGTAAACAATACACAGATGTATCTGTCAGTCAAGACAATAAAGGAAAACACAGGCACTGTAGTGTCACTCTAAAACAGGTATAGTCCTCTGATGATGAGAAACTTTGTGATTGAATTTACTCAGTGGCTGTACCAACCCTAATCCTCCAAGTCAACAAAAAGACATTTCATTTTAGATGTATTTGGTCAAGTTACTTCCATATGGTCAAATGACCCTTGACCTTTGTTTTAAGGTATCAACATTTGGAAACGTCTTTGCCCCCTTACGTATATACTATTTCCTTACATATATATATATATGTCATTACACAGAAATCTAGTCTGTAATAAGAATGTATTAAATAAAAAAACAAATATTTCATTTGTGGCTCTGCATGACAAAATAAAAGTTATACAAAGGTAATTCACTCAACAGTACATAAGCTACACCTCCTCACAAGAGAGCAAAAATGATTTCATGTGCTTCTCTGAACAGGTAAGGGTTTATTAATTTGCAAAATATAATACAAAATCGTTATTTTTACTGGAAGTTTTGCATATATTGCCTATGCATGCAGTGAGAAGGGTGTACAGTGCAGATGGGAGCTATGACCATTTTCAGGTCTCTGTACTGACATTGACAAGTCCCCACAGGACACCATGGTCAGGTCCACATTACAGTTCTTATTGGCCCCTATAATTATAAGAAACTCAATTCCCTTTTACTTTGTGTCTCTTGACCTTTCTCAGGCCCCACTGACACGCTACTAATGCAGTCTAATCTTCAACTTTACAATGACCAGGTACTATTTACAAATGCCCTCTCTACCCAAATAGGCATACCTTTACCCTAGTTTATCTCCATACCCCACATACGGTAAACTATATTTTATTTATAAATGGTCTCATCCTCTTTTTTCCATAAGACCATTTTATGCAAATATGAATAGAAATTACTTGAAATTTGTCATAGCTATCTGTATTTTTTTAATCGTTTTTTCCCCCCACATTTTTACTGTTTAAAGTAGCTCTATCATTGAGTGAACAGAGCCCATCCACTGTCATCTTCACTTTCTCAGACCATTACAGAACATTTGATAAACATAGATTTTTCATACTTTGTCACTAACTCTTTTTGACATTTGATAAACATAGATTTTTCATACTTTGTCACTAACTCTTGTCACTGCCAGGGCTCATGTTTAAGATAATCTTCCTCCCCCTCAATACTCTCCTCTTCACTAAACAGGGCTGCAGCTGAACACGCAGGGTAGATTTAAACACCTGTCAGTCCGACCATGAGCTCTTAAACCCTGATGCCTTGGCAGAAGCCGCTGTTACTCTGGGTCCCAATTGGCAGCTGAGCTCTGTGCTCCAGGCCTAACTGATGCTGCCCCAATCACTGATATGCTCTTCTGTGTCCCTCCACCTTGCAGGTAAGGGAAGTTCCAGCATCTCCTCCGACGTGAGTTCCAGCACAGATCACACGCCGAGCAAACCTCTTAAGAATGTGGCTACCAGTGAAGGTAAAGCATCTGCTCCTCATTATTGACAAACTGCCCACATTCCCCTCCCTGACTCCCTTTTATGTAACACAGACTATTTTTGGAGGAACTTGTGTGTTCCTGGGATAACCATAAATTGAAAACAAACTCAACGTTCCCATCAGAAATAAACACCCGAAGGCTTTTCTTCTTGGACGAAGGAATATTGCCCCTGCACCCCCACCCTCTTTGTTTGTCTAACATGGAGGGATCTGTGAGGCCAGAGGGTTTCTTGAGAGAATGTCTGTGTTGATCTGTGTGGGGCTGAAAAAGGGAGTGAGAGAATGCCTATTCACCATGGAATTTGTTTCCTTTTAATCACATATAATGGTGCCACATTTGACCACTCCATTCCTTAACTGTTGAGGTCAGATTTGACAATAAGAAATCTTGATGTGTTAGTGTGTGTGTGAGGTGTTATTTTAGCTTGATTTACCCACAGCCTTGTCAGCTTGTCTTACCACGCAGGTTATGACACAGACCACACAAGACTGACAAAAGTAAAGCCAGCGTCATGCTGTTTTAACATAAAAATTCAGTGTGCAAACCTACACGAAGTGTTATCACAGAAGAGCAGAGATTTCCTGTTGGGGGGAGTGGGAAGGGATGAGAAACTGATAGTCTTATGTCTGGTAGAATGAGCTATGATTTTCACTCCAACAATAACATAATGTTGGACCATGTTTCCTAAATAATAATAAAATAACAATGGCACCCCTAGGTCAGACTTTAGAGGCACCACATCTAATCTATGAGTTTTTTTTTCTCTGCTCATATATTCAGTTAGATATGCTCGCGTTTGGAACAATGGAGTTTCACACAGAAATAATGGATAGCACCTTAACAATGCTCTGGTGAATGTTTACAAAAACCACAACACAACTTCTCAGCAACTAGATGGAGATAATTCATACATGTAAACCATGGACTGTGAGGGGCTAGTCTCTGTTGTCTCCCTGCTAGCTGCAGATCAGATCTAGAGCCTTCACTGAGAAAAAGGTTCATTTGAGTGACTGGAGGCTTGTTGAGAGTAGGTGTTGAACAGGCATTGTTACACCGTGTCACCTGTTACTCTTATTACATACCAGCAGTTTTAT
Source organism: Limnothrissa miodon (assembly GCA_017657215.1). Classification (NCBI taxonomy): domain Eukaryota; kingdom Metazoa; phylum Chordata; class Actinopteri; order Clupeiformes; family Clupeidae; genus Limnothrissa; species Limnothrissa miodon. The sequence continues at coordinate 285,795 of JAGFZM010000337.1, read as the reverse complement.
GTGAATAGGCACCATGGGGATGGTGCACGCAAGGAGATATGTTTCAAAGCAGGCTTTATGGACCACTTGTAAGGGCAGCGTGTGGTTTAGACCGTCTGTTCCGAAGCTCTAGCCTGCGGGCAAGCATTGTTTTCATTACACCATGGCACTCGCCTCATTCCCTCCTGTGCCATTGCCCAGACCCAGAGAGCTTGCCTGGGCACCACGCCAGCCTCACCAAACATTCCTTCATTGGGCATTTGAGTGTGTGTGTGAGAGTGAGTGGAGTCTCTTATGAGAGAGAGAGTAAGAGGACAAAGTGCGAGGTGTATGGCACTGTAAGTGCTCCGTGAGCGCTCCTCACATTCACTGCAATTCTACCACTTAATATGCCTGCAATTTTGGTTGCGCTTAGTAAGCCAATTGAGCCTTCTGGCAGATGACCCACAGTAGTATTGCATGCACTTACAAAAGGGGGGCAGCATTTTCATGAGCCAATCAACTGGATTTCCAAGCTGTGGCTAGGTCTAGTTAACAAAATGGGAGGATATTAAAACTTGACATTTATTTTTCTTGGAGGGCTGAATGTGAATTGATTGAATGCTGGAAACGTCAAGTAAGCAGTCTCTGGCTTCTGTCCTGGCAAAGAACATGCCACAATGAATTCAGTTATAGCATGAAATAGAGACTAGGTTTTGCAAAGGTCGACGTTGTAATGCCATTAAAGCACAAATCCAAGAACATACAACAGGTCAGGGGTGACAGTTGTTTACAGTTGTGTGAATTGTTTGTTGACAATAATCATATTTGTATGTTATGACAATAATTCCTAAGATATACTTGATTTTGGACTATTTAGCCTAAGTGAACTATAATGTCTGTCATTTTTGTGTAATAACAGGCTGTCGTGTTTACAAACTCTCTTTGCCAGAGGTCAGAATGTTTTCCTCAGGACAAACTTTGCAGCTAAACTATTGCTCTTACTTGCACATATATTTAACTACACACACACACACACACACACACTTACACGCATAAAACAAACAAACAAACAAACAATAACCCAGTCAGTGACAGAAAGAAAGGCTAAGAGGAAGAGAGAGAAAGGGATTGACGTGAAATGAATATGGAAGCTAGTCTTCAATCTGGCTTTGACCATGTATGTAAACCCATGCTGCCCTCAACCAGCACGCTTTGAAATGTCAGTGAGATCTGTTTTCCAAGCTGTTGATGAGGAGACCTGACATTCTGATATCGACATTGCTCCACACATTGGGACACACTTTTCAGCTGCGTATGAAAAATATCCAGCATGTTGGAAAAAACAGTGCACTCTGCAACTCTGCACAATAGTGCTCTGGCTGGGCTCTATGTGTCAGACAGTAAAAAAAAAATACATGAATGCCTATAAACCCTAATAAATTAATTTGTTCTTATTCTTCTGTATTATAGCCCCTGCCTTGTCTTTCAAAACCATTTTTTTTCCACAATGTATTCAGGGGGCAGAAAGCTAGTCAATCAAGAGGAGATGCCTACGATTTGAGACAAAAAAAATTCACGCTAAAATCCTGCAGCATTTCATTGAGCACCTTTAAATAGAAACTCTTTGCACTGTAGAATGTTGGAGTTATGCTGAGAATTAGCTCTGTCTACTATGTGGATTTGAAGATAGAATCTGCGAAGGAAAGAAGAAACTCGCTGGTGGCTGTCTGGATGTACCACCGCCAGCTACTAATGTTTTGAGAGACTTTGTTACCAGGCCTGTTAAGCACAAAGTAATTGCATGTTCTCAAAGAGCCACAACCGCAGCAGCCACCATTCCCACTTTACTAATCAAAATGCAATCTGCTTACCAGCATACACGATGGACACACAGTACCTCAGAGACAGCATTAGAAACACACCAATTAAGAGGAGATACCGTTGTATTTTTTTAATATTTAGTTATAAGTCTTTGGAGATCTGACTACTTTTAGGATATGCATTAAAAGTGGCTTTTGTTTTGTGTGTATAAACATAGTCATTGATTACAGAAAATCATCTCATAGCTTGTTGCATTTTTTCATCTCCCCAAAAACCTTAGTGAATTTCCTCGGGGACTCTCCCATCCCAGGGGTCTCATCCATCAGCTGCTGCTTGTTTGTCGTTTCTGCAGCATATTTGAAACAGTTGATGTGCTGTGAGCCACAGTTTTACATTCCTCACCTGGGATGTGGTTCAAGGCACACAGGAGAAGTATGACCCTGGGCCTGCACTGCCGGCCTCTGCCAGGTTTGCTTTGGCAGCATTGCAGTCCAGAGACACAGTTTGTCTAGGACAGGCCCTCTTACACTGGAATACTTTCCACCAAACCCCAGGCCAATGGTGTCCAGCTCTTTACATTCTTAGCCATCATAAAGGGATGAAGAAGTAGATGTAGTGATGGCGATTTTGCTATTTGTTGTGTAAAATGGGCCAGGTCTGTCTAAAGTAATGATGTTTAGTTTTAATCATATATGTAATACCTACATACTGTACGAGATATGAGAGACCAAAGCCATTCCAGGAGTCTAGAAATCTGTAAAATACCCTCAGTTTGACTATAACAAGAAACATGCAGAGCACAGTGGAATTCCGCAGATAAATGGAAAAGAACTTTCTGGATGTATTAATAGTTTGTTTATTTTGTCAGTTGTGTATCCCCATGAGATGATCCTTCCTCATTAGTAAGTGAGAAACGGCGTACACTCAGCATGTCCTTTTGTGCTAAGAGGTTTAGTCGGTGAAAGTAGTTTCCTTCAGGTTTCCTTTGGCACAGTCATGGTTGAGGAGTGGGCTGCGGAACAGGACTAATGTGGGATTTGTAAAATACTGTCCTCCTCTTTTCTTGTTTTTTTTTTTTTTTTTTTTGAGGTCAACAGAGGAGAAATCGTGTGGGCAGTCTAAACAGAGAAGCCTGGAGTCACCATCCTGGCTCCAAAATGCACACACTTTGGACTCCTGTTGGGCGTCTAATCCCTGCCGATTGCCTAGTGTTTATAAATAGGTTGCATTACTCTCCTTGTCTGTTTATTTTTCTCTTCCATTTATTTTCCCACTCAGATGTATATGCAGCGTGTCAATATTGATCTTTGCCATTCCTCGGAATGAGAGACGGGAGACATTAGTCACTGAAGCAATCCAAGATGGTTATGGATGTGAATCTTTCGTTCACATTCGTTTGGAAGAAGAAGCAGTCTTTAAATAAACAACTAAAATAACAACTACAACTAACAAACTAAACTAAACAACTAACAAACTAAAATAAAAGCAAATACACCAGACTACAGAACTTCTCTTATGTGTTGGAGGAACTATTGTTCATCTGCTAACAGTTCTGTAATGTTTTGCAATAATTTGTGAAAAATCTGAATCTTATCACTGCTATTAAAATTGCACCTGCCCTTCGTTTTGGAGAACTTTGGTAAAATCTAAGGTAGTAAAATACTAATGCACTAATGAAACATGGAAAGAATTATTCATATTGTGTCCTCAGAACCATGATCCATTCTGTGCTGCGTGTTTGAAGAGAACAGGAAACACATTTAAACACATCTTCAGCGTTGAGCAAAACACTATTCTTGCTTTCGAAGGACTGGCTTGTTGAAAGATTCCTTGTGTACGAAGAACTTTGTCTGGCGATTGAGTGTGCTATTCCTTGGGAATGGCTCACAGGTGCCAAGGTGTGACTCAGAAACCTATATTAGAAGAAGGCTAGGGCAGGTTTGAGCTGTGCAAAACGAACTAAAACTGCCATGATGACTGGATGAATGACTGGTTTATATTCGAAAGATGTTATGCTGGCTAGGCGACATGACAATTATAAAATTGAATAATGATTTATTTCAGAAGACTGTGTTTGAACTCCCTGGTATCATATTGTGTTGTGATATACTTGTCACCAGTTTATCACTATTGTGCTACAGACTGCAAAAGTCACAGAGGTAGGTAAGAGTGATCTTTTTTGGCAGATTGTTAAGTGGACCCAGTAGTGTGTAGGCAAGCGCAGTCCTCACTGAGTGTCAGTTGTGCTAAAAAAGAAGGTCAAATCCAGGATATCACAACTCATGAGCTCATTATTATAATGGCATGCTTATTCAAATGGAGATTCATTGTCCTACTAGCTGCATTAAAACACAGTCAGTTTCAGAGCAGATAGACAATGAAATTGAAATGAAAGGACAGATTGTGTTCACCTGTTTACTCTCAAGATTACAGAGCTAAAAACTGATAAGTAGAGAAATATGCCTCTAACATTGTTGATCAAGTGCGATTCCATTACTCGTATATTCTGCACAACAGTGTATCCGTCACACGTGGCAGCCTTCTGAGTTTTATATAGTTTAAACCAAAGTGGGTTAAAGTTTTTATAAATTCAGATGAGATTTATAGTTTTAAATTTGTCTCCAGACAGAGAGCTAAAGTCTGCTTAAAATATCAGCTTGCTGAGTGGATTTGTGTTTGTATGAGGAGTATCCTGTCACGCCAGGCATTCTTTCACTCATTTACTTCTTCATATTTCTTAATGGTTGGATTTCAGGCTCAGTATTTAGTGTAACTATTTTTCATGACAAGTGTGTAATGATATACTGGAGCAAGAATTCAACTTCAAGATATAACCTCAGAAGAGAAGATCTTTTGCTTGTGGTCAGACAACAATTTCTAAGCGGATCATGCACTTATCCAGTGCTGGTTGCAGGAAAGGCTATTTTCAAAGGATTCCCGACCAATAGGTTACCATGATAGCTTGCCTCAGAATGACTTTTGGCATCTGCTTCAAATGCATTGTCACTGAGATTGCTTCGAGGCCTTTGTGGTCTTGGTTATGGAACCCAAACCACTGTGGATAACATAAAAACATATGAAACTAACCTCGCTCTCCTCAAATGCGGGGAAAGAAGTGTGCTGTGATCCCCCCACCCCAAGAGGCTGTCTGCCTTTGCAATGTCCAGGCCACATGACAGAATTAATCGCAGTGTGTGCCATTTGTCATAGCCAAATTAGAGAGTGAGGGATCCTGGAAACCATTCCTGCAAGTGTGGATCTGCGGTGCACATGCAATGATCTGTAGTGATCTATAGTCTTAAGATCTCCCTTGTTTTGTGAAGAGTGTCCTCAAACATTTGCAGACACACAAGCAACGTGCTGACACGCAAGCATTAACACACATCAAGAATCCACTCTCAGACATACAGTCTCCATACCACTGCCTTTTAAAAGCAAACTGTTTCCTTCTTGTCTTGGTTCAGTTACTTGACCCCTCATAACTGATGCTTTTTGTTAAGTTTGGCTTTAACACAACCTGTGTCTATCCTCTTAGTCTGTCTCTCTCAGCAGGTTGAAGGACAAATTCTGACTTGTCCTTGGACGTCTGCTCTCTGTAAATCCTCACTGTGGGCAGCAGACAGTCGGAGACGAAAGGGGGTGGGCCCCTCTGTTGCTGCAGCTGAGACACTGAGGACATGCTCAGGTCCAAGAATTGCTCAAGTCAGGACTTCAGACAGTTATTTGGGGAGGTTGTTAGAAGGCTGTAAGAATGTTTTTGTCTTGAGATTTGGGTCCCAGACTCCCCTGTAAAGTTAGCACACACTCTAATATCATAGTTTTATCACTTCCTGTCTTTGCTACTGTGTGCCATTGTTCTGTGGTTGACTGTATGGCGTCACTAATCTGCTGTAGTTAAGTAAATCCTGGCTATCAGGCAAACTGCCAGGGCCATGGAGCTGTGAGACTTCCTCTGATTCAAACAAGAAGTCAAGGTTTGAAGAAAGGCAGCTCCTCACAGGTCCTGTGCCCTGTATTCTCAAGGGCATTTCTGGGGCAAAATGTAACACTAGAAAGTAGTGTTATAGAAAGCTATTTATCTGACCTAAATAGCTCTGTTCTCACAGATGCCTGTAATTTCATACCGACACAAGTAAGCTCATGAAGGAGCTCTACCTCACCACAAAAGCAGGCAACAGCTGAACTAAAACCTCTGGGCTACAATGCCAACTGTTCACGGTAACCCCTTGAACTCATGGTTCAGTCCAACTCCAAGCACAAAAATAGAAAAATAGAATAATGAGTCATTGTTTGACTTTAAAACTTCTTAATAGAAAATCCCAAACATGTTCAGTTCGAAAAAAAAACAATACCAGTAACAGTAATCAATTTGCTGAGTAGCCTGAAAATGTTAAGGAAGTTTTAAGCCTTTTTTTTTATTCTTTTCATGTGAAATCTGTAAATAGAGCATGTCCCAGCAAAGCCTTGCACAGACCAGAAATCAACATTGAAACCTTAAAGTTGTTTTCTCATTTGACCCCAAACAGAGTGATAATTCATGATTCGCCCTTTACTTATTTGACCAATTTGAAAGACCCAGGAAGTCTAACTCTGATGCTTGGCTTCTTTATCGCTCCCTGCTGCTGCTCTTTTATGCCTGGGTCCGTTTTCTATTTCATGGTTTATTTCCCCAGCTTGATTTTGGAGAAGATGCATCGAACTCTGCTTGAGCTCTGCCAAGTAGGATTTGGAGATGGGGGTGGGGGGGACACTGAGCTAATAGTTCTGGATGCTTTGGCCATGAACTACGAAGCTGTCTGTGAGCAGCTTATGTAGTCATGCCTGACATGGATAAGAGTCTTTTTGGTCTTCTCTACTCCTCTTCACACACACACACACACACACACACACACACACACAAACACATACAGAAATACATACCCATTTTCTTATACAGCATTCTTTTCTTCCTGTCATCTTTGTTTGGGCAGGTGAAAAACTCCAAGTCACACTAATTTGCCAGTTAAACTATCATGATCTATGGGGTTTCGCAATGTCCCACACTCACACTTTTTTCCCCTTAATTAGCGTCATGTAACCTAGAAAATGTCTTCTTTAAATTGAGATGGATAGAAAATAGACTCAGTGGAGCTCCATAGCTTCAATCTTTAGTCTCTTTCACTCGTTCACTCTCTTTCACTACCCTCCAGTATGCATTCTCTTGATCCTTTTTGTCTTGCTGCTGTGCTCACTCCAAGTTAAAGACCAGATGTTCAACTATTTTCTGTCTGATATCTCAAGCTGAAAAAAATCCTCCACCACTGCCAGTTCATGTCAAGTTCATGCAGCTGGAAGAGATATGTTTGTAATTACAGGATCTCAAACCAGACTGATGAGGCATGGTTCAAGGAGGACAAGCAGTTTCTCTGGAGAACTGAGACTTCACACACTTATGCATGAGACAGGAATAGGACACAGCACATCTAAATACATCATCAACATTTTCTGTCATGTTGCCCTCATTCATAAAAGCTGTCATGCTTATTTTTATTGTCAGAAGGAAAAAAAATGGCACACAACTCAGCAGTGTGAAATGTTATGAGAAATAGGGTAATGGGGCTTGTTATGAGAAATTAGGTAGATGTATTCACTTTGTTATGTATCATTATATCTATACATAGATTTTTTAGTTTACTGAACAACGGTCAGTTAAGCTTTGAACTAGGCTACGTATTGGTCTAATTTGATCCCTATTTCGGTGATTGTTATGAGCTCCTGTGTGTTGTGACAAATTTGTTTTGGCTATTCCTTTGTGTTTTGTCTGCTGATTGTGTGATTGTATATGTACAAAATTAACTCAAGAACAGTAGACATCTTTTGTCTGAGACTCAATGAGGCATCCTCTGAGTTTGTTAGTGAACAAGAAAAAAAAACTAATTTTTACAGTATGCGGGTAGGGAAGGTCCTGTTCCCACAGAACTTGCATCAGTTTAAAATTTTTATGACACTTGTAAAACAAATCAAAACGGTTCAAATTGAAATGTCCCCTGGCAGTATTTACACTGTATACAGTTTCCAATTTTTCATGCTCTCCCTAAAACATGTGCTTGGACAGTAAAGTTTTTTTGTTTCCCCAGAATTCAAAATATAGAAAAAAAATCACTATTCAGAATTTACTGATTAGAAAATGTGAGTCATTTGGTTGAGTACATATGGTAATCATCATCATTTTCCAGATGCCTCTCAGATGTATTGAATATGTCCTAGTTATGGTAACTACTGAAAACAGCCCTGATGTTTTTATGTTACGCTAAAGATGGTTTTATGGTAGGCCTATTATTCAAGGAACGGACCGCAATCTTCACTTTGCAAACAAAAGTGTGTCTTTATGTTCCAACTGTGCGGCAGAGCAAATGGCACTAATTAGTGTCACTATGACTGTGTGTATAACGGAGCATTCTGCTGATCACTGACACATGTAGTTATGGCATTATGACCAGCTTCTTGGACAGTGGATGCAGGCTTAATGTCCTCCCTTTAGCTCTGGCTTTGTGACTGACTTTTTAAAAACATCGTATGCAAACACTAATAAACTCACCATGAACTTAATTATACTAGAATAAAAGATGTTTTTTTTTACTGGAAATGGTATCGAATGTATTTACAATCTTGCCTTTTCTGGTGCAAATGAGATGTATTGACATCAGAATAAAATAAGTACATTTTACTGGAGGTCTTCTGCCTTCTGATTTTCATGGACTATAATCGTGTACTGCTCTTTTTTATCTATGAAATATAAGTAAAATCTTTGACTGTCTTAGAATGTGGATGAACTTAATGGTGTCAGTATGATCCAAAAACAAGCCCTGCTAGATGGATGAAAATGGAACAGGTATTAAAAAACACATATTTTATCACATATTTTAGAACGTGCGGAGAACCTTTCCCATGAGGCTGCCTTCAGCTGTGTACACCTCCACGCGGAGGTGTTGAGTGGGATACATGCTACATCTAAACAGTGGTGCAGGGGAAACAGACCACCCAAGCACAGCAAGAACCTTCCAGCACCAAGAAGGAGTTTGGAGTGACCACAGATTTACTGATCGTGTAATGCTTCCTTGTTCACAGGCTGTTAGACTAATGTTACTGTGGTCCATTGGTTTCAACATATAGATTAGGTCCTGAAGAAAATGCATTTTGGGAGATTTTTTCCACGTTTTCTAATCTGTTCATTCCTACCTGACTATGGACCTTTGGAGCTTTGATGACTGGTTTGGGGTTCATTTGAGAAGACCTGTTAGAGAAGTCAAGCTAAGAAATATTTAAAGGTTGTGGTTGGTGTACAATATTTATTTTACTTGGACTTATAAAGCTGACTGATTACTAAAACATTGATCTTTTAATTGAAAGAGAGCACTGCAAAAAAATGCCCTTTCAAAAATAAGAAAAAAAATGTACTCTTTTGGGAAAAAATGAACCTATTTCAAGCAAAATTAAAAATAAAGAGAATGGAAAATCTTGATTTAAGAAAATATTGCTTGTTTTAAGTATTTGTGGTAAGATATTTAAGCTCAATCTTAATTTTAAGATTAATTTTCTTATTTTTGAAATCTAGTGTTTAAAAACATGAAAAAAGGGTCAAATCTAGTCAACAAAAAGGATGAAAACAAGACAAATGTGCTTGAATCAAGGAGAATTATGTTAAATTCAAGTCAGCACAAGCGGTCTCCCATCCAGCTTTTGACCAGGCTCCAAACATACAAATGTCCTACTTTGGTTCTAGATATGTTTGTGCGGACCTAGAATCATTTTGCATCATTTTGCTTTTGCATCAACATTTTGCAAATAGCTGTTGAAGCTTTTCCACTGATAATGCAAGTGTACCTCCTAGTCTACTGTGGAGATCGCCAAGGATGATGGACATTTGTGATGTCTTTGTCAATAATGGCAATAATGGCAATATTGGATTTTCTAAAAAATGTTGAGGCTTTCACAGGCCACAGATTTTGTCCATTCTTCATAAAAGTTGGCATATGTAATGTTCAGGCCAAGCCTCATAAAAGACAGCTATAGCCATTTAGATGCATGCAACTGAAATTCACCATGGAAATCTGTGAGTGACCCGTCTCATTGGCATTGACCAAGGAAACATGATGTGTCTATGGCCACACTGTCCAATTATGATGCTTGCCCCCATATTGCTGCTTGCAGACACATGTTTAAGTACTTTTCATGTGCCACTGTCTTGCTGTAGTGACAGAGTCTTTTGTTTAAAATCACCAATTGTGATTATCTTAATGAGTAAGGTTGATTTTGAATATAGGCTTACTTGACTAGATAAAATTACTTGAAACAAGTAAAATTACCTTCAGTGACTGTCTGACAACTGGTCAGAATGCATGCAAAATCACCTCAAAATTAGTATAATTATCTAAGTAACACAATTCAAGACAAAATATTGAATCAAGCTTAGCAATTCTGCCTCAATAAGTAAATTAATCTTAAAATTAGTATAACAAGATAAACATTCTGAAATCTGGGGAATTACACTAGTTAAGATTTTCATTTTTTGCAGTGAGATTAGTGTTAACATGACTAAATAATTTAAAGCATGCATGAACCTAAATATCTAAAAGGCAGACAAAAACATCACGCAGCTGGCTCTGATTAAAGGCTTGTTGACATGCCACTATTTGCCAGCCCTATGATAAGCAAACAACTCATTTCTCCTTTTCTGCTCCACAATAAGTGCCATTGCTCAGGCACTTTTTCATGGCTGTTGAAGTAGAGGAGTGATATCAGGCAGGAGTCTTGCTGGAGTCCAAGCCCAAGCTCATGTCATCTGGGGATGTCATCATAACCTGTCCACAAGGCATTGCAGCCCTGCGTCAAGTCTGGAATACAAATCTGCATGCCAAACTTTCACAGTGGACCTGTCTACTAGTCTGGGCTCTCACAAATCTCCGAGGCAGACCCAGGATGGATCTCCTATGCATGGGGCACAAAAACACACTGACATGCAGCCAAAAGCCTAAGACATAATCATCTGATTTGTCATTTTAAGTAATACTCTGAGACATTTTACTTCCTTTTCTTTCTTCCTTTTTGTTTCCATTTATTCTGGTTGGGCTATTTATTCAATTTAGTTAAGTCTCACCTGTATTCTATGTGGTCCAGAACAGTATGAGCACAGTGTAGCTTTTACAAAATCCCAACCTGTTCTTGGTCAACCCACTCTGCGTAAATGTGGGGGTAGAGAAACTGAAAAGTAGAGAATATGCAGTGAATGTGGTATTTTTTAAGATCCTCTTGCCACATTACCTCCTGAGAGGCCACAGCATAAGTAGTTCAATAATGCTGGCCCCAGTGCCTTGCTCTACCTCATAACAGGGGGATTTTATCCAAATCCAGGGGTGACATCACTCCACTGGCCTCCCCCCTTTTTTTAGTCAACTAGATTTTATTTGTGTGTGTGTGTGTGTGTGTGAGAGAGAGAGAGAGAGAGAGAAACTCTGTGTGTGAGAATGTTTTGGGGTACTATGAACCTCTGAGACTGATAGCATCTCTGGATGATGTTTCAGGCTCATGCAATGACCTCTGGATCATCTGAGACTCTTTGGTCTGGGACTTGGACGAGGGAGTCTTCATTCTCCTCGCACGCCACTGTGATGAGATCCAGCTTACCCTAATCATGTCTAAATTCATCCTCATCCACCCCCCTCTTTTCCCCAGCCCACCAAGCACAGTTCTCCACAACCCCCTAAACCCTTTGCAATTACCCTCATCTGTGAAGAAGCTTGTTTATGACCAATCCCATGCCATCAGCCAGAGGCAACCACAGTGGTTCCACTCAAGCTCTTTGAAGGACAGATGTCCCTCTGGTGAGGTGATTAGGATGGATTCATAAGTGGGCCTAAAATAAACTTGACACTTCTTCTGAACAAACTCACTGAAACAAGTTAATAACATCCACGACTACCACATAAACAGAGGTCTTGTAAGTTGGTTAAGTTTTTTGACAAATTTTTTTAGAATGTGTAGCTATGAAGAAAACAAAAGGTAAAAGGAAGCAGGAAAAAGACTACAGATGTGAAATGTGCCCAAGTGTATAGTAACAGTTCCCTCTCTTCCTCTCTCCCTCTCTTAGACTCTGACCTCAGCATGCGGACCCTGAGCACCCCCAGTCCGGCTCTTATCCTCACTCCTCAGACCCTTATCCCTCACAATGGCAACAGCTCCAGCTCCCCTGTTTCTGGAGAAACAGTGGCTCTGGTGCACCCTCCTCCAGGCCAGCATCAGCTGGCACCCATTGACCTTCTCCCAGACAATGCCATCTTTCAGATCTTCTCCCACCTGGCCACTAATCAGCTGTGCCGCTGCGCCAGAGTGTGCCGCCGCTGGTACAATCTGGCCTGGGACCCTCGTTTGTGGAGCACCATCCAGCTGGCGGGGGAGCAGCTCCACGCTGACCGAGCCTTGCGCGTGCTCACACACAGACTGTGCCAGGACACACCCAGCGTGTGCCTGACCCTGGAGACGGTTGTGGTCAGTGGCTGCCGTCGGCTTACTGACCGCGGCCTCCATGCCGTGGCGTCGTGCTGCCCGGAGCTGCGGCGCTTGGAAGTGGCCGGCTGCTACAATGTCTCGGATGAGGCCGTGTTTGAGGTTGTATCACGCTGCCCTAACTTGGAACACCTTAATGTGTCAGGTAACAACAAATACTCAAACAGCCACCTTGCATCACATGTTGCCTTTCAGTATTTATCCAAATCACGGTTTGTTTCACGCTGGTTTGTTTGGCCAGCAGTGGGTGCTGAAACCTAGGCCACAACCTTCACCACTTTGCCCTAATCAACCTGAAACGTATCATTAATTGGTCACAGGGATGCTTTTCCCCTCAATCCTAAATGCTGCCACTGACATTCATGACATTGTGGCAGAGACAAAGAAACCTTTTCAAAAAAGAATTGTGATTCACTGCACTTGAGTTTTCTCTGCCTGTGCAAGCTGGGAAAGGCATTAAGAGGGAATCGCTGCCAGTGTACTGCTCCCTGGAGGCCCAGGCGAAGGCCTGGTCGGCTTTGAAAGCTTGACTCCCAACCTTACTGCGATTCAGGCTGGCTGTCTGCTGCTTTCATTAGGGGAGAGACACGCTAAGAAGCAATCCTCATTATTGAAAAGTCTCCATAATTCCATGGTCAAGGAACGTCCAACTCATTAAGAAGAGGAAGTCTCTTTCTTTGACAAAAAAAGTACTATTTGTTGCCATTGTTACCACAAAGAAAAATGGATCTAGCATAACAAATGAAAGTAAACCTACATGTTTTTCTGTCAGTGGTTAATGTGTCTTTAACTTGAATTGTCTATCTCTGGCTCAATCCATCTCTCTCACTCAGGCTTGAAATAAAGGTTGAGAAGTGCGGCCACGCTGAAGACCACATTTAACTGTCATGGATCACGTCCTTCTCTAAATAAATGGTTTAAACCATAATAAGGGCCTTTCCTGCCACATGTCCTCCAAAATCCAAGACTTAGAGATATTGATACGGCAGAAGAAAGTAGCAAATGGTTTTAAATCCTGATTCTCTAAAAGAATAATCAGACCTGATGTGGCTTTTGCTTGGTGGTTTTCACTCTAAACACTTTCTGACCTCTGTGTTGAATTCTCTTACACTGTGGGCTAAAATTGTCCTCTAATTGACCCAGTGGAGCTCCATTGAGTGTTCCAGTTGCTTTCATGGCATCAATTCATTTATTATGGAAACATGGCATCTCCCTGTGAAGTGTTACTGTAATAATTCGGAAGGCCCTCCTAAATGCACAATATTTTGTTCTCTTGACTCTTTTCAGATAAAAAATCTCTTTATTAAATAAACTAAGATTCAACAAGAGAGATTGTTGGGCAATTTATGACAGGTTATGCATCCTTCAAATAACTCTCTCGTCTCATTTCAGGCTGCACCAAAGTTACCTGTATCAGCTTGGCTCAGGATTCCTCAATGCCTCCACAACACTGCCAGCAGATCTCAATCCGTTACCTGGACTTAACAGACTGCTTCTCATTGGAGGATGAGGGTGTGCGCACTATTGCTTCTCACTGCCCACGTCTCACTCACCTGTACCTGCGCCGTTGCCAGCGACTGACGGACGAGGCCCTTCGGCAACTGGCATTGCACTGTCCGGCTATCCGTGAGCTTAGTCTTAGCGACTGTCGCCTGGTGGGCGACTTTGGGCTTCGTGAGGTGGCACGTCTGGAAGGCCGTCTCAGATACCTTAGCGTGGCACACTGTTGCCGTATCACTGATGTAGGTGTGCGTTATGTGGCCCGCTACTGCCCGCGGTTACGCTATCTGAACGCCCGTGGCTGTGAGGGGCTGACGGACCACGGTCTGGGCCACCTGGCTCGGAGCTGCCCCAAGCTACGCTCACTGGACGTGGGGAAGTGCCCGCTGGTGTCGGACTCAGGGCTGGAGCAGCTGGCGCGGAGCTGCCCGGGCCTGCGGAGGCTGAGCCTACGAGCGTGTGAGAGTGTGACAGGCCGAGGCCTGCGGGTCCTGGCCACTCACTGCCCTGAGCTACAGCTGCTCAACGTGCAGGAGTGCGAGGTGCCTGCAGAGGCACTTCGGCTGGTTAGACGGCACTGTCGGCGCTGTGTTATTGAGCACACCATCCCTGCCTTCTACTGAGGACATAGGAGCAGACATTCTCTGTCACTGCTGACAAATGGAGTTTTTTTTTCTCCCTGCATATATTTTTATATTGTAAGATGGTGTTAGGAAAACTACAGTCAAGCTTTATGTGGTGCAATATTTGCATTTAAATGGCTTATATTGCTGTCTTTTCCGTCTGTCAAACAACAATATGCAAATGTAGGTATGTTTATACAAGGGAACATTCTTTTAAAGCCATGAATTCAGATATGTTCTGACATCATTTTTAATATTTACTGCCTAAATATGGGGTGAGCATTTGCACTTTACATGCATCACAGACAGCTCGGTATCACTTTACCATGGGAAGGTTAACAGAAGTTTCTGCCAAAAAAAATTGTGATGCTGCTATGTTTTTATAAAGTTTTGTTTCATAATGCTCTATTGGATATGATTCAATGATTCATTAAGCTCTAAATGGAAGCACTTTTTTAATAAAAAGAGAAGCCATTCTGTTTGTTTTTATCATTAACTTTAAAAATGAAAGGCTTCAGCAGAAGATTGTGTGTGTGGATATGTGTTCAATATCAGTCAAAAAAAGAAATAATATGGCAAACTGTGGTGCAACATTATTTTAATAGTAGTCATGTTAGCATCTGTGTGTCATACTGTCCAGGCTAATTAGGGCAGAATTAAGAATCTTGCCCATTGTGTGTCCTTAATATGCTGTAGTTGTGCTCCCATGAATCTTTGCCCTGTCAAACAGAAAGTAGGGCTGTGGTGTGGGTCTGGTGTGAAGGCTGTTTCACAGCAATCCTTGTGCTGTGTCCAAGTCTTGCAGGTGCCTGTGATTCGTAGTTCCCACATTTCTAAATGCCTCTTTATTGAACTATGCGCCATATGGCCTAGCCACAAATTCCCTATCTGGCAAACTGTTGTTGGGCTGTTAGATAAATCTCCAATGGCAACATAAATGGAAACTGTGCGAGAATATTTCTATGTAAAATGGCACAGGGTATAGCATTTGAGAGAGAGCAAAGTGTGGTTTTATTAGCCTTGGCTCTGAATGAACATAAGCTTCATGTGACACAGGCAGGTGGCCGCAGACTTTACCGTCAATTGAGGTCACGGCGAAAACCATTCCAATTAGTCAAACTGACAAGTACTGTTCAGTGGGTTGCCTATGTCTGTGTCTGTCTGTGCATAACTATATAGTGCCAATTAGACGTTTTCTTGTAAGTTAGTGTGCCATGTAAGCTACGTAATACACCACAGATTTTGACCAGATATGGATATTTATTGTCTTTAGGAAATGTTAATAAAAACAACATTGCATTGTTTTATGACATTGATTGACCTCACTACCGACTTACAACTGGAATTGACAAATAGTAAAGCTGAATGGAAATAACCCCTGACCCTGGAAAGCCCAAACTGCTGGTTTCTTTGCCATCTTAGTGCAACTGCTGTATTAAGTAGGCTAGGCCCAAAGTTTACATCTTGTGACTGTGTGACTGCGTGTGGGTGGGGCTACTATCAAATGGTCAAACTAGAGGAGCAGGCGCGCTAAGCAATAGCCAATGGCAGTTTTACATCCATACAGAAGATGTCCGAACATTTTCAATGTGTTTATAATAGGGTTGCGATCATTGTCCACGTGCCACCAGAAATCCCTTTGAGTGCCACTAGTGGCACTAGTGCCAAGGGTTGCTGACCCCTGATATAGACAATTCATCCCAATGCATTGACAAAAACAACTTGTCAATTATCTATGAAGGGTGGACGTTTCCTCCTTAACATCTTCAAGCAGTGCCAATAAGGTTCTGGGAGATGTTTGGAACCTTTTGGATGTTTATGTGCCTTTTAAGTAGCTAGTCCACAGATTTTACAAACAAAAAGTGCTTTACTGCATCATTTCAGAAGGTGTGATAGGGACCACTTCACTGGCATCATACTCCTCATTGTTGAAACCTGCTGCATGACTTATAAGAAAGTACAGTCATCAGGCACTGCTGCTTAGAATTAGAACTAAAAGATACATGTATAAATAATATTATTTATTTATATTTATATATTATTACTAGTAGGAATTAGCCTGGCTTCCGCGACAAATAAGCTCGTAGGAGCTTAGTCTGGCGAACCTACCATAATACCCGCCTACTGAGAGGTGGGCTTAACCTGCATGTATCAGATGCCTCACTGGAGCTGGCGGGGGAAGCTCGTTTGTCATTGGGAATGGAAATCCTCTAAAACGGCAGTTTTGCCAGACTGACTAGGTCGCGAAATTCAATGTAGCGTCACAGGAAGTATGGCCGGGCCCAGGCTAAGTAGGAATAGCATGTTTATTGTAAATTATCACTATACATTACAAAAAGATCCTTACCACCAAAGTCAAGATTTTATATACAATTTGTATAAAATAGGTGTGTCGTCTTGGTACATGTAACACTTCCAAATGCCACCTTCATCTTTCCCAAATCCCAACCTCTTTTTCTTAAAAATGAGGAGCTTTGAGGTAGTCGTAATATCATATTTCCCCTTGTATATACAATCAATCATTTGGGTTTCTGCTAGCCTTATTGCCGATATGTCTACACAATTACATTTTCAGTAAAGATATTTTATTGTACAATATTTTTAAAATTCAAATGGAATACTGCCTAAGCACAGAGATCACCATCTACTATGTCTAAGCAAGTTGTGAAGGGTAAAAAGGTAACATGCTCACGAGAAAAACATGAAAATATGGTTGATATGTAATTCTTGTCAGCAAGCTTTGTATGTGTATAGTCACTTATATACTTACAAGGGGCCCATTAGAAAAAACAACAGTGGTGTTCCTCCCTGGATTGTTACAAATGCAAATCATATGATAACAGAAGTGTGCCAAAGTTGGCAGACTGAGGAAACATCACTGCTTGGTGGGATGTACCTCGTCTGTTTTGTCCTTAGTGAAGTAGCTGATATGTTGAAACTTGAGAACTTCATTTCCCCAGCTGGTCCACCCAGAGTGGAGGTTGCGTGCAAACATCTCCAGACATTTGGGATTGGGGCTAATGTAAGGTTTCAGCACAGCTACATGGTGAAAAAAGAGAAAACAATTTTGAGATGAACATTTTGCATACTGATAGAATTTCCAGATCCAGAACACTCTAAAGCCTGAGTGTACACACCTCCAAGCCCAGATGCATGGGTATGTTAGCTATAATTGATAGACGTACACAATTGTAGATACTTCCTTTTTTCTTATTACCATTACACATTTCTTACAGCTATTGTTTACTTTTACATTATTTACATTTTATGTGCCTTTGAAATAACAATAATAACCCTGTTGACATTTTGTTAACAAATAGACATTTTGTTAACAAATAGTTTTATGCATGAATCAAACCCATGTTGTGGTACATGAGAAACGTATCATATGACAGCTTATTTAATATGTTTTCCTCTAAATATACAAACAAGAAAAAAAAGAATGCAAAGGCAATGTAAAATACCTGCTAGACATGGTTTTTGTGAATGCAGAGTTGAGGGCACACTAACTATAAGTTGCTGATTTGGAAGAGGAACCTCACTTTTGCTAAAGGAATTATGATAAAAAGGAAAGAAAGAGCTACATATTAAAACAAATAATGCAGACATTTATAAACACTGATACACCCATAACACCCATTCTGTACCTGGTCTTGAAACTTTCGTCACAATGGTATTTCCCTAGAACTAACAGTTCATATGGCTTTTTATGGGGAGAGTCTAAAGGAAACACAAAGTCACCAGCCTGAGTAACCTGCAACATAAAATAATTGGAATAGCATGACAACGGATTCATAGAACACAAAGACAAATATGTAAAACAGATCCACTACAAAATCATAAAACAACTCTACTCCAATGTAAGAATGGAAAGTTGAGAATGCTAGTTTGCAGTTAGGTGAAAAACTTGGCTACAATAACATAAGAAAATGGTAAACCTGCAAATAGAGTGGCCTGATATAATGTTAAGAAAATGAGAACTCTAGCTCTTCTTTTATCAGCCACTATGTCCAGCCTAACCCAGGGTTTCCACTTAGAAACATTCCTGGAATACCTCTCAGGTAATTTACTGTATCCATGGGCTGTGTACCTTGACCCAAAGCCACTCTGCTAGAGGCTTCACTCCCCAGTGAGGGTAAAGCTCTTCTTGAACAAAACGCTGGTGTCTGGGCCGGTTGGTTACCCAGGTAACCACTAGACACTCTGGTGAGCTTATGAGATTGACTGGAAGCTGTTTGAGTTGAGAGGACGGTAGGAAGCTATATCTGTAAACAATACAAAGTATAGACAAGAATGAGAACCTACATACATAATTAGAAAGGTTAAAACAATATTACTTCTCAGAAGGGAGCAAACAATCAAAGCTACTTACCTGCTGCTCCTCTTCACAGACTTGTTCTCCCAAGGTGGATCCAGAACAATGAGGTCATATTTCTCCCCACCTGAATCAAACATATCCGTCTTAGCATTTTTCAAGCTCCCCCTCCATCACTCACTGAGTTCACCTAGTCAAATCCAGCGTAGTACATACTCACAGTTAACAAGGGGCTGTGTGCGTGTAATATCAGAGAGAAGGAAACGACAACGAGCAGGAAGCAGGTAACGCTCTCCCATCAACATCACTGCACAACTGTGGTCAAATGGATTCTCTGATACTCTTGAGAACAGGTCCAGCTGTTCATCTCCATAGATCGACTGGAGAGCCACTGGGCCATCCTCTGGCAATGACTTGGCCATATCGCACATGGCCACCAGGTGGCATTCCTGAGGTGTAGTCGGCTGTGTAGATTCATGATGCGCTGCTCCTGTGAGGCATCCAAGAGATTGTCCTGCCTTGACAAGGGATTCAGCGCCCTCCTGCACCAACCATCTTATCTAACAAGATGTATTGGTCATCGTTAGTGATGGTGAGATGAGTTTGTTAAAGCTTTGCTTTAGCAAATGTGTTGCAAAATGCTTAATTTTTTTTCCTAAAGCCACATTTCAGCTGAGGTATCCATGAGTTTGAATGAAAAAAATATCAGGAAAGATCTAGCTTTAACACATTAACACTCTTGATGCTATTTAAGGTAGTCACAGGCGCTTTTCTGAAAAAATCCAGTGTTCTAATCACTGAGAGTGTAATGCAAGTGTAATGTAATGAAAGGTTACTACTCTTGCTTATCGCGACTATTACAATAATGCACAACTTGCAATCCATCACAAGAACACTGCTCAAAAACTGTCTCAACCCACTGACAAAAACCCAAGAGTTTATTATTCATACGCTTATAAAATCGATCAATTTCAGACTGCAGTTGCGATTTAAAAATCTAAGTATGATTGAAAGTTAGAAGTGTATTTGAATGTGTGCATTAAGTTACCTTTTCATGGTAGACTTGCGAATCAAGTTCACCCTGATTAAGATCTGCTCGTTTGCGTTTCTTTCCTCTTTCCTGGGGGGGTAGAGAATAATAAGATGCGCATGCAGGGATCGACGTAAACTAACATTACCACATCCATAATCACGTGCATCACATCATGTGCACTAATAGTAACGTTATAGGAAGCCTAAGTTAATTCTGCCATTCTCCTGACAACAAATGGAAAACCGATGACGCACATCACAACAAATATCACCTGCTGTACTTTAACGATTGTCGGATCATCTGGGGTTTTCGCTTCATCAATCTCTGACCTTGGCCTGTTAGTAATGTGTGGCTTGAAAATGTCGAAAAACTCTTTTTTCAAACAATACTTTTCACTAGAGATGTCTGTTTGTTTGCAACCATCGTGGCAACAACTGTAACTTTCATTAATGAAAGACAGCGAGTCCACGAGCCAGCCACGACTATTAGATACTATAACCGACATTTGCAGATTTTAAACATTAAGAACATTTGACACTTTCATGGTTAAAAGAAAAAGTTGCTCCCTTGCTCCAACAGAGTCTTTCCTCTTCCTTTACTTCTTCTGTTTGCAAACAACGTTTTTGAAGCACTATCGCCACCTACTGGAAGAGAGTGCATCTGGAGTTAAAGGCCTACTATGCAACATTTTTCATTTAATTAATCCGTTTCATACTGTTTAGGATGTTAAAATTAGTCATTACACGGCGAACGAACGATGTAGAATGCGCCACCGTGGCCAATAGCGGTAGATACAGCACTTGCAATGTTCAGCAGCGCGGATCGCCTCCAATAGAATGCAGTGGAATACAATGCAATTCAGCGGTCTTTAGAGGGAGCTCGTGAGAGAGAAAAACAGAATGTTGCTTAGTGCCGGTGTTCCGGGTTAGTTGGTGTTCACGTTGACTGGTGATATTTGCGTAGTTTCGCTGAATATTTATAAGGCCCTGGTCTAAACAGTCTATGGACCTGCCTCTTGGGATCTAAATGGGCGGGTTTTTGATTTGTCATATTGGCCAAACGCTGGTGAGCAACACAATAAAAATCATCTCAAAACGAATGTGTCCAGTTATTGTGTGATAGCCTACACAGTCTTTTAGCATTAATTCGAAGGCCTTGTGAAAAAAAAATGCCCAAAGAAAGTGATCAATGGGATTCGATCCGTCAACAGAATATAAACCTGACTCTATATTGTTGAAATTATCCAACTGAACTACTTGTCATCAATATTATTGTGCTCCGCACATAAATATATGGGGTTAGCGCTTCAATAATCACAAGTTAACATACATATGTCCATATTAACTGGTGCTATCACAATACACATGCCTACGTTAACTGGTGATGGTTATCAAGGTTTGACATGAGTATAAGCACAGACACAGGTTAACATACGTCTTAACTAGAGGTGTCACTGAACACACTCCATTCCATTCACCAATTCAATTGTCTGGTGGCGCTTTCTTGACATTAACATACATACCCTATAGACTATGGTAAAGGTAAAAATAAATTAGGCCTACTTAAAACGCCTAAATGTTCCTGGTTGGCCACCAAAAAATTAAGCTATGGGCCTAATGATCAATCTTTAGGCTATTCAGTCTGGTTGTGCTTGTGCTCGCTTATGTCACTTTGTGAAAACACCGTGGTGACAACAACAGTTGGCGTAGACGTATGTTAGCCTGTGACGATTGAGGCTCTAACTGCATTAAAAGTATGTGCGGTTTTCAATACTTCCGTCGGCCAGTAGCTTATAAGGTCTCTAAGTCTATCTGTAGTAGCCTAATATCTCTATGAAATCTGTCTATGCTTATACTCATGTCAAACCTTGATAACCATCACCAGTTAACGTAGGCATGTGTATTGTGATAGCACCAGTTAACATGGACATATGTATGTTAACTTGTGATTATTGAAGCGCTAACCCCATATATTTATGTGCGGAGCCCATTAATATTGATCATAAGTAGCTCAGTTGGATAATTTCATTAGTAATGGGTCAGGTTTATATTCTGTTGACGGATCGAATCCCACTGATCACTTTCTTTGGGCATTTTTTTTTCACAAGGCCTTCGAATTAATGCTAAAAGACTGTGTAGGCTATCACACAATAACTGGACACATTCGTTTTGAGATGATTTTTATTGTGTTGCTTACCAGCGTTTGGCCAATATGACAAATCAAAAACCCGCCCATTTAGATCCCAAGAGGCAGGTCCATAGACTGTTTAGACCAGGGCCTTATAAATATTCAGCGAAACTACGCAAATATCACCAGTCAACGTGAACGCCAACTAACCCGGAACACCGGTATAAATTGTATTTAAGTATTCATTCTATTTTTATTAGTGTTATTTATTTATATATATATTTCAATTACATTTAAATACATCATATCACAATTGATGATACACTGATCAGAGACCACTTTCAATTTCGTTGTAGTGTGACAATTACAATAAAGAAATTCACATTGCAGAAAGGAAACAACTACTCTCAACTTACAGTCAGTCGGTTTTCTCTCAAGAAGTAAAACAAATCTCTAAAAGTACTAGGGCTGTATAGCTCTGCATAGCTGTATAGCTATATAGCTGTCTTTGTAAATGTAAATGTGTATGTGTCGATCACCTTAAACTCAGCATGTGTATTTATTTATAAATACAATACTGTCCAAAACGTTATCCACAAATTATATATTTTGCCAGTCTTCGTAGCGCCAAATCTCATGGCTTGCTTGCTACGCGGTGGACAGAGGGTGTGTCTACGCGTGGACTTGTTTGAAATGGCTGGCTCGATAGATTGCCGCGGCTGATCTAACCTGGATCTAATAGAGTAGGTCTATCCGACATCTGGGCCGAACACAGAGCCTGTTTATTAAACGTATAGAGACATAAGGACCAGACAATGTTATGGCGTTAATAGATGTGATGTAAGTCAGCCGGTGACGCTGCCATTTCAATCAAACTCAGGTAAACATCCGCGCGTGGGTCAGCTCCTTTCACGAGTCATCTGGAAATTTTACGGACCTAAGGCAACCAACGTTTGACATAAACGGACAATCCACTCAAATCATAGTGGTACTGAAGCTGTTACAAATGCAAGAATGACATTGTAATGTAATCTGAGTTAGTGTGTAATCACTTTACTTAATGTGAAATTAAACAAATGTGTATTTATACGTCGATTGTTGGCAAACCTGGTTCCTAATTGGTCACAGTATAAAAAATGTCCTCGTATTTACAGATTAATCTTCGTAAAATAACGTTAACGCTGTACGTTAAAGGAATGAATAGCTAAGTTGACGTTATCACATTGATGACTTAGCAGACTCCTCTCTCTCGCACAGCAAAACGGAAAGAATCATGGCGGAGGTGCAGTCTCAAACCAAAACGGCGGGTCAAAAATTATGTTCGCCAAACAGTACCTCTGTAACAACAATGAGTTCACAAAGAGAAATGAGAGTTTTTGATTGTCGTCCCGAGAGTGAGCAAGTCACGGAGCAAATAGTGGATGCCTCAAGCAAAAACTTGAAAGGGTTCCTTGAAGATGTATCAAAGGTAACGTTAAGCTAAAGTTAACTTAGCTCATTAGCCAGCTAGCTATATTGATCCAACTTTTATTGCTTGTTGGTCAGATGGTAACATGATAAGCTATTTAATTCAAATCTTGTTTAAGAGACTGAATTTTATTGGCAGTAACACCACGACGAGTAACTTGGCTAACTTGCTTGTTGGTGGTAGGGTGTCATTACAAACCTGAGTTACACTGTCATATTGACAAGCCCCAAACCAACGATTTCTGAGTTGTTAAAGCGACTAGAAAACAAAGTCGCTTATAACTATTGGAATTGGCAACACCGGTAAAGTGGTTAACTGGGATTTTTACTTCAGTAAAACCCAGCTAATGTTATTTTATGCGTAAACAAATATCATTTCACTTTACCAGCAGGCTGTTTGTTGAGGTGGAATGTTGCGTTTTTGTAGCTAACGTTAGTGTTTAATGGGGAGGACCAGGCAATTTTGTTACTTGTGTCTGCAGAAAGTGTTTGTTTAGTTGGGCCGTCACATTTTGAAACACCGTTTATGAAAAGCTAAGAGAAATGTGTGAGTTCCAGGACTTTGAGAAACAGAAACACTCTTCCTAAACGGTAGCTAGGTAGATGACAAGTGTGCGACAGGCCTTTCATTATGACAGCCAGTTATGAATCCCAGTTAGGGTCACAATGTTATGTTTTTATACTAGAAAGTACATCAGTAATCTAGTTACAAATGCCTGAAACATGGCAGACCTAAGCTAAATGTCCTACTTTATCATTATTAGTTCTCCAGGCATGTGGTTGAGCTACATGACCAGATAAATTGTCCTCATGGGTTGATTTCTAAAAGTGTCTTGTCATGTTCGTAACAACTGTACTTTAGGCATTCTCCATATCTGAAAAGGAGAGCTTTGTGTTGACCACAACTGACAGACGAATAGTTGATGACAAAATATTTGGTGAGTAGCTGGCATGTGGTTGTTCGATTTTATTTGGTAGGCTGTGCAGTAGTGACAGTATGACTAAAGTGAATAAAATGAATGAGTGAATAAAAGTGATATTGTTGTAAATGTGTAATTTATGTCTTAGTCTGTACACCTATATATTCCTAACATGTAATTACAGATGAATTGGCTGATGGAATTACTCTGCAACTTCTGCGAACTGCAGACCAGGAGTTGCCATCGGCAACCCAAGAGCATATCAAATATGTACCCCACTACTACACACTGGTGCAGAGTGGCATGTATGAGTACTACGCCAGCGAAGGACAAAAGTCATTGCGTAAGAACACACACATTGCACTTTGCAATAGCAACTGTTCTATCTATCCCAGACCTCCTTAAAATTATTCTTGTTTGCCATAAACTGAATGACTCAAATTTGGTGCGATGCAAAATTGTCTCATTTAAGGCTTACTTCTCAATAGTTTTTCTTAACCAAAGTAGCCAAATGTCAGGCTTTCATGTACTGGGCAGAACTATAACCAGTCAGAACGCCATGCGTGCCCCAACCTATTTGACTATATGACTAATTACTACAAAAACAAGCAGACATATTTCTAAGTATGGTCCATTAAGTGGGACACTCTAAACCACTTCATCATTTTTACATGTTTTTCCCCTTTCGTCTACATCCCCCACCCTCCACTTTCCAGCAACTACACTTTATGCCACCCCTATCATTCATCAGCCACTCCCCCCAACCTCCACCCCTTCACACACATAGTTTCACAGCATGTCTTACAGCAAATATCACTGGTATACAAGTGACAGAAAGTTCCGGTCTTCTGAGTTGTTTTGTTCTTTGTAGCATATGCTTTTGCAGAGCTTGTTGATAATGCCCTCTCAGCCACAGCCAACAAAGAAGGACTCCGGACCATTGAAATTCGGCTGGTGAGTTGATTAAGATTCCCATTACATGGGCAATGAATAATGTAATCCCTCTGATGTCTAACTGCGAAGACTGTTTAACTTCATCCAAAACTCTGTCATGACTCATCTTTTGCATGTTTCTGTCAGTTGTTTGATGAAAGCCAGGGTAAACATGCAGTGGTGGTACTAGACAATGGCTGTGGAATGACTTCAAAGCAGCTTAATAACTGGGCTGTCTACAGACTGTCCAAGTTCAATCGGGACAACAGCACCGTCCACAGGTAACTCAGGCACATCAGGTAATGCTGCATCAACTTTTTGGAGCATACGCTGTATGTGTATTTACTGTGTGTATGTGTGTGTTGGTGTAATTAGTGATCACTCGGGGTATGTGCGGCCTGCTCCAGTTCCACGGAGTCTCAACAGCGACATCTCATTCTTTGGTGTTGGTGGAAAGCAGGCAGTGTTTTACATAGGCCAGTCTGCACGGGTAAGCCTTCATCACAGTCAACAGGCATATTTGACAAATGTGCGTTTGGTCCTGGATGTTTGTGAGGTACTGGGCAATTAAAGGTTTTAACCTTCATACTGCACCACACTTTCAGATAATCACCAAGCCAGCAGCCTTACCCGATGTGCATGAGTTTGTCATGTCCAAAGAGGATTTTGAGCGAAAGGAGAAAAACAAGGAGGACATTTACTGTGGCATCATAAGGAACAGGAAGGTAAAGCTAAAAGGACTCTTGATGCCAAACAAATAACAGTTCCAGGTCCCCATTGGCGAGTACAGGCTGGGATGGGACCCCACCCTGCCTGGGTTCTTCCTCTCTTAACTCCCCAGCTATTCTGCTCTCTGTACCCCCCAACCACACATTTGCCCTCTACATCTTTATCATATCCACTTCAGCCCTGCTAGGTTGGCTATTTGTAGTTTATCTGCCTGCCTGTCTGTCGAAGGGGGAGGTGACATATCCCTTAAGGCTTTGTCAAAAATTACATATGCTGCAAATTTTGTAAGGTTTCCTGTTGTTGCATGGTTCCAGTGTAGGTGATATTGAAAGGTGTAATTGAACCTATTGGAGGTTGTTGTACCATCAGAATGATCTTGAAATCTAGTCAGTGCTTGTCACACAAAAATGTCTGTATGTTACAGTCCAGTACACTGTAATTGTAATAAACTGTGAGTGTTGAAAGTTAGTCTTGGGCTGCGTTTAGACTGCAGATCGGATATGCTCAATTCCAATTTTGTGCTCCGATTTTTTGGTGGCTACTGTTGTTTCATTGTAGTGCTCTGTGTGTGCTGATCTCCTGTCAGCCAGGTGACAGTGGCCATATAGTGGAGGAGGAGGAGCAGTTCCTGAAAGCCCTGATTGCTGAAGAGGAGAGCAAGGAGAGTTTTACTGCAGTGGTCATCACTGGCATCCAGTCAGACCACATTAACTACCTCAAGCAACACTTTCATTTGTGGACCAGAGAGTTGGCGTGAGTCACACATAAATACTTATTCATGGACAACATTTGGACACTGGCATCATGAATTAAGGTTTTTTGTCACCAGAAATAACTAACTAAATAAAAAAAAAACTCAGAGCTGAACCTCAGTGACATTTGCAAAAGATTTGAGAAAGATGTACGCGGACTAGAAATATGTTTGTTTGCAACACCAAAAGTAGAACAAATTTTTTTTGAGGGTGCTCAATTAAGAAAATCTCTCCCTACTTTCATCTCCACTGCATTATCACAGTGTCTTAGTACTTTTAAAGAACCGTTAAAGAATTTGTTGTTTCTTTTTTTCACAGCCATATCTATCATTATTATGTCCATGGTATCCATGGAAATGATATGAGAAAGTCTGCCCAGAAAAGCGAGTCAAATGTTAATATTCAGGTAATATGCGACTGTTTTGATTATGTATTTTCTGTTTATATAGCGGAAATATTTATACTATGTACTCATTATTTAACAACATTTGCTAATGAACTGCTGTCAACCACTCACTCAGCTGCTGCCACTTAATATACAAATGGGTACATAAGGAATCAAATCAATGACATTAACATTAAAGCAAGGGGATTTAGCACCCCGTCTCTAATTGTGTACAGTTCAATTTGTTCCTAATCATTAAATATATATTATGGTACTGTTTGGAAGATTGCAGTGATTAAACATGGAGGCTTTATCTCTAGCAAGTCAAGAAATCATGGTGCACTGTGCTGTTAGGACGACTGATGATTCCTCTCAATGTTAAATATGTGTAATATCATCTGTCCTCTCTCTATCATTATTTCTTTCCCTCCCTGACAGATCTCCCTGGTGGAGAAGTCTGGTAAACAGCCACGCTGTGTGAACCTCAGCCATGTAGACAACGACATGCAGACGCTGTACATCAACTCCAGCGTAGCCTCCTTTGAGTTCCGGGCTCAGGCCCATGGAGACGCCACAGTGGAGGGGCTCATCAGATACCACCCTTTTCTGTATGACCGGGAGACCTACCCCCAGGACCCCTACGCCAGCCCAGGTGACAGGCCAACATACCTTTTCCACACACCTTTGAGCAGCTGCCCTTTGGCTTAGGCTATTTCTGAGTGGGTGGATAAAAAACCCTTATCAAGAGTACATCGCAATCATAGTAATGGTAATATTGGTGGGAAGTGGTAATGTCAGGCTTATGTATTGCGTATAGGTTTTTGGTGAAAACGCCTGTGAAGACAATTCAATTTCTAATTCAGAAATGCATTGAGAGCGGTAGATTAACTCTTAATTCGTTGTGGCGTAATGTGATTAAAGTCAATGGAAACGGTTGGCTCATTTTCACATTTACTGTGTTTCTGTCCAAAGACCGTGGAAACATTATTATATTTAATCCCAAAGCAAGAAACCCACTTATAAGCTAATTACATTTTGTAACGGTTTGTTTATTTGTTTGTGTGTGTGCACATGTGTGTGACTGTTTGTAGGCCCAGCTGATGATGAAGACGATGAATGTCTAGTCTTGAACCCAGAGGGACGAGGCAAGCGGCCTATTTTTGAGTGCTTCTGGAATGGCAGGCTGATTCCATACACCACTGTGTCTGAGTAAGCATGAGAGAGTCTGACTCTTGTGGGCCTGTACTAGGGCTGGGCGATTTGGCCTAAAATCAAAATCTCGATTAATTGAACATTTTAACTCAAACTATTTATTAATTTTACACTCATAGTTCACTGACAGTACATATGCTCACATATTACAAGTGAGAGATTATTGAATTAAGGGTGCATTACTTGATTTTAAAATGATTGAAGGAAACACACTGCTATCTATGATTGATGTTCAATAAATAATGTTTTTTAAAGTAATTGAAATAATCAACCTGGAAAAATTTGATAGATTATAGGTTCTGATGTCGATTACGATTATTTTTCGATTAATTGCCCAGCCCTAGCCTGTACGTCTTGGTCTGTGTGCGTTTGCCCAAATGTGTGCTTGTTTGGCACAGGTTTGAGTGGTGTGCGCGCCAAAAGAAGGCCGGAGCACTTCCAGGAGAGTGCTACAATCGGATCTCTGGGGTGCTGTTCACCAACGACTGCTTCCCTGTCAGCACCAACAAGCTCACCTTCATGGACCTGGAGCTGCAGCTGAGAGACAGGGATACAATCTTCACCCGTGTCATCAATGGCCAGGTAACATACACACATTAACCTCGCATACACATAGCTTCTATATTTTGGCTCTCATGTGGTCAGAAATCCTTATGCCTGCTGTTCACTTGCTCATTGTCTGCCCTTTCTCTTCTCAGGAACAGAGAGTGAAGATTCAACGGGAGTTCACTAACTGGCTGAAGGAATGTCATGAGCAGTATGATAAACAGGTTTGTGTGTGTGTGTGTGTGTGTGTGTGTATGTGTATGTCCGTGTGTTTATGGGAACTCTGCTGCTTGATAACCTTGAAGTCCATTTCCTCATAACTTTGAGCTCCAAAGAAACCAGGAGTTGTGCTACACACTGCCTGCATCATCTTCACTTTAATTTTCTGTACTTTTTCTTGATGCCCACTGTGTGTGTGCGGTCAGATCCAGTTTTTGGGATTCCATGGCGTGACCACCCGAACAGACGTCAGCACCAAGCGTCTCCAGCATCCCTGGGCACGATTCAGTTCCATTAGATGGGACGGCAAGATCTACAAAGCTGGCCAATACGTGAGTTCCCTGTGTCACCACAGTCACATACAGTTTTCCACAGTATTGCCCTGTAGGCATGTCTGTGCTAAACTTGGCATTTGACACTTTTTATTTATTATCCTAGAAGTGGCAATGACAGAGTGTGCCAGGGCCAAGTGTTCCTGGAAAATCTTTCAGCTCGGGACCGTGCTGGGCAAATGATTTATTTTACGCTCAGTTTTCTGCCTTCTCGGCACATTATGAGCCTGAAGTGCTACTTGTGCCTCTGCCCACAAATATCACTTTTTGTGTCTTCCTATTTTACTGCTTCTGGTCTCAGATTGATGGGGGGGGGGTGTCCTTGCAGGGTAAGACCTCGGGTCTCTTAATGTATGTGGGTGCTAGGGGATAAATCATATGTGCCATGGAGCAGAGAGCATTGCCTTTAAAAAATGAAACGCATGGAACGGGGGAATGCAGGGGTGCGTCTGGAACAGTGTGCTTGCATCGCAGTTTCTCTGAAACTGAAAGTGTGCAGCTAACCTAAACGCTGTTGTTGTTTGTTAAAGGCAGTGCAGACCATTAACCAGTAGTCATTATGATCAGGCTTTCTATGTCTTCACACTGAAGCTCACTCAAAACGTGTTCTAACGTTATTTCCTCCCTGGCCATTGTGCATGTGTCCTATAGGTGAAGTCGGTGAAGACTCTCCCTGTGTTGTTTGGCACCATAAAAGAGTTCCTGCTGTATGGGGACCATGAAGGCGATGTGTTTGCCACGGGGGGCTATGTGCAGATTGCTATGGTAGGACAGGGCCCCATAGGCACTCAGGAATATTATAGTGCTCTGTTAGATCTTTGGGCTGTTAACATAAATGCTTCTGGTGCTTTTTCTTTGGTTTCACAGCAACCAAAGGAGCTATATGATGAAGTCAAAACTATTCCCATCTTCAAGATTGACAGGCAGGCCACGGCAGCAACTATCAAGAAGACCATTGAAGATGAATTGGCCAAGTGAGGAGTGCTTCAAATGAGCTGATGTGTTTGTGTGCGGATCACACTGTGCATTTTGCTAATTCTCCTCCTGTTGGTGTATTGGCTCAGGTTGCCCACAGAACTGAAGGTCACCTGGCCAGAGGCCAATCCATGGTGCGACTACGCAACCAAGCCCGTTGGCACTCCACTGGGTAAGCTCAAATCTCTGTGCTCTCTCTCGTCCACTTTTCTTTCCCTGTCTGTATTGTTTGTGGGTACAGACCTGGCGGTGTGTCTGTAACAGGACCCATCCAGGTGGAGATCCTGAATAAGAAAGGCGAGTCCATCTCCAGGCTACCGGCGGCCTGTAACACTGCGGGACGCAAGTTTCTCATGGAGCTCAAAGTCATTTGGCACTGTGAGTGTATCTGCCATTTGGCCTTCCACTGTTGAGCCACACAGAAATGAGTAACAGTAACCATGTAACCACACTGTTAGGTGTGATTGTGAGTGCATAATAACTCGGGCACTGTGTGGGTTGTCTTGAGTGTTGAAATTAGCTGTCTGTTCTTAGCCCCCAAAGGAGACATCCAGACAAATTCTCACATAGGCGTCTACTCAGCCAAATGGGACTACTGGTTCCGAAAAATGGGTGAGCGTAGTTTGCCTTCAATGAACAAGTTGTTTCAAAGTCGTCGTATTTTCTTCATTAAGCAGAACGCCTCATGACTGTGTTTTTCCAGAAAATCTGAACAAGCTGGGGAAGTACACACTCTGTCTGCAGACCATCCTCACGGAGACTAACGCCAGTGTGTGGGCGGGGAAACAACTGCCTCACTATACTCTCAACTTCACCCTAACAGGTACTTTGAGCTGTCTCAGTGAATGTGTCCTTATTCAGAAGTTATGCAAGTTGTTTGTAACACCCAAGAGCAAAGCAATCCAGGCAGTTTTGTCTCTGTGTGGGAACCACTGAGTGAGGAGAATGTTGTGGGTGTAACCTTGGGCTACAGGCGGTGTTTTTTTTTTAATCTTCTTTGCTGACTGTTATTGTGATATGTGTACTTTTCAAGTCCCCCAATGGGCCCATCCGTCTTTCTTTGTTCAGCCGTGTGGACTTGAAAAGAACACAATCCATTTTAATTAAATCCAAAGCACAATTTGGCCCCAAAACTGCACTAAGGAACACCAGAGTGACAAGTTCCTCTGGTCCAGTCAGTGTGAGCTGTTGAGTTAATCATTTGCTCAGTTCTTCACATAATTTCTCGCTCTTGTCTCTTGTTCTCCCAGAGGGTGCTGCGGAGACGTTCTCAGTGTGCGCGTTATCCACTGCTGTCCAGGTGGGGGTGCCCTTCTCTCTCTCACTGGAGCTCAAGGATGAATTTGGACACCCAGCCCGACCCCCACCTGACCTAAAGCCTAAACTTGAATGCAGGTGTGGAGTGGTTAGCCTAATCCTTATTCAGGCTCTCTCTCTCTCTCCCTCCTTTGCTCCATTTCTATCTCTATAAAACTGGATTCTAATGTGTGTGTGTGTGTGTTTCAGCACCCTGGAGGTGACCCATGAGGGCACTACTGTCAATGGGACTACTTTCACCATCAAAGGTGTAAGAGCCCGAGGCTCACTAAAAGCCAAGGTGAGGGAGGGGTGGGGAGAGGAGAGGAGAGCACATGTGGACTTCTTGCCCACTCTTTACTTTGCTTGGCTCTTGCTAGTAAAGGGTAGCCAAAATGACCTGACCCGTTGAGAATGGAGTGTGTTTGTTGTCCTGCAGGTTCACACACTGATGGTTGTATTGGAAGGCCTCAGGCATGACTCTCAGTCAATACAGATTAACATGCTTCCAGGTGAGGACTTGTATCATGCGTGTTGGCATGTAAAAGACTCTTTGTGGCCAAGTGTTTGCTGCTCACTCGTGTGTGTCTGTGTGTGTGTGTGTGTGTGTGTGTGTGTGTGTGTGTGTCTCTGTGGGGTCTCCCAGGTCTTCCCCACACTCTGCAGGTGCTGCCAGACCAGGAGCTCATCACTGTGGAGAACAGAACAGCAGTGGGCTTCAAAGTGGAGGTTCACGACGAGGCTGGAAATATCACCACACACAACAAACTCATTGTGTGCTGCCAGGTAGCTCAGATGCATTTAAATGCACTGAAACTCTTTAGAAAATGTGTTATTGATGATATACACATACTACTGAATGGCTTTTATACTAACACATGGATCATATGGTTTTGTTAAGATTCCCTCAGTTTGGCAGTTTTATTATTCCAAAATATTGCATCAATAGTACTGGCCACATTTTTTTTATATATATAAACAATGACGTAATTTGCTATGTTTATGGAACTTATGAAGCTGTGTTGTCATACTTGGCATGCTAGAGGTCTCAGCTGCCTATGTTGCTGTTAAGATTACGTTTTCTAAAGCAAATAGTGCCGTACAGTGCTTGTCAAAGGAAATTAGTTGTTAGTATGTAAATTGTGTGTGTGGGTGTGAGTGTGAGCGTGTGTCTGAGCCTGTATGTGTCGTGGCTGCAGTTCAGAAATAGTCTTATGGTGAAATCGAGATTCGTTTGCGCCTGTGCGGGTGCACGTGCCAGTTTTCCTAGTATGTTTAGTGGTGTTAATGTGTGTGTTTGTGTGTGTGTTTAGTGGTGTTAATGTGTGTGTGGGTATGTGTTTTCTCTGTGCAGTTTGTTGGCGTGAGTGAGGTGCCACTGGAGGTTGTGGACTGCAGTAACACAGGGGTGGGAGAGCTGTTGGGGAAACCCCTCCAGCTGAACAACATCAGGACTCAGCAGCACGTCACCGCCAAGTTCCACCTCCCCGTAGGTGTCTAGTGGCCCTCAGGGCGAGTAAGCTTGTTCCTCTCAGGGCATTTATAGGCACATGAGCTCATCTGTGTGTGTGTGTGTGTGTGTGTGTGTGTGTGTGTGTGTGTGTGTGT
>JAGFZM010000337.1:131371-245089 GCA_017657215.1 Limnothrissa miodon | reverse complement strand
AATTAGCAGCTTCAGGTGCTCGTACTCATGCACGCTGGGCTGACACTCACATACATCAAAATGGCCAGAGAGCCACTAGTTCCTTATGGTACTGTGGGGCATGCTCTCATTATTTCTGCCCTTGCTCTCCCAATGAGTTCATAGCACACACACACACACAGCTGGTACCACTGAAAAGTATGTCCATTTTGGCAATGCATCTGTCTGGCTTTTGACAAATGTTATTCATGTGCCTTTGTGTGTGTGTGTGTGTGTGTGTGTTCCCCTTATTGTGAGTCCAGTGTTTGGAAGTCTGCTGGGGGACACAATTCTTATTGATGACCTGGACTCCGCCAACCTTTACCGGAAGGGGGTGAGTGTGTTTTGGGTGGTAAGGGTCCTTGCCAGGGAATAAATGTCACCAGCCTGGCTTTGTAAATATACTGATCCTTCCTGTGTGAATAGTGTCTATACACGTATGCCAATCAACACGTATTTACTTTAAAACTATACCCTTTCTTAACATTATGGGCTTTGGGATTTAAATGTTGACAGACCTTTTTACACACAAGCACCAATAGGAATTACATACTTGCATTCAAATAATATTTTGCATTAGCTATTGTGCATTAGCTATTGTGTCTAACATTTCAAATAAAAACTTTGTTCGATTTAAATCCTTATGCAGGTCATAATGTATCATAAAATCGTAATTTATGGTCTTATTAAGAGCTCAAAATTAGGGCTGTGGTAAGGCTGTTACATTTTTTACGCCTTGAGTGCTATTTGTCTCATCTCCCTGTTGTGTAGGTGGTGCAGAGCAGGATTCAGTGTCCCACCCTGTTGACAAGGCAAGGGGACCGTATCCGCAGCAATGGCAAGTTTGGCGGCCTGCAGAACAAAGCTCCTCCCATTGAGAAGTTACGGGGCCACGTGTTTGGAGCCCCCTTGTCCAAAGAGTACCACACGGCCAGCCGACACATAGGTCAGTGTCTGAGGGAGGCCACCTATGTCTCCAGCCAAAACATGCTGTAATAGAAGTAAGACTGTGATTGCAGAGATGCATAAGTCTGTGTGGTTTGTGTGTGCAGAGTTGCTGCAGCAGTACTGTGGCGCTCTGGAGAAATGTCAGGCAGTGCAGGCAGATTACGAGGCTCATCAGGAGTACATGCAGAGCCCTGAGATGCGTCAGAAGGAGCACGAGTTCAGGGAGCAGAGGAAAGAGCTCCAGGACATTGAGAAGAAACTCGGTATGCTATCAGTCACATCCCTGTCATGTTTGTGGTCTGAACGCCTGACTTAAAGACCCATACAATGCAACTGTGACCTTTCATTATGTGGGGGTTATTTGTACAATTCTCTCTTCTAGTGAGAACATATGTGTTAAATTGTTTGTCTCTTCCAGCGAGCACACCTGTGCGCAGCAGCTTGCTTGGTTCTACTGTGAAACGGCCCCAGCCCAACTTAGAACCAGGAGAACCATCCAGGGCCCCGTCTAAGCGAGCGCGGCTGAAGCCCTGCCGACTGCTTGGTAAGAAGCACGGGTTACGTGTCCTGGTTCTTGGTGTTTTTTTTGTGTTGTAGTGACTAACTGCTCCATTTACTCTCCTGTTTCCCTCTCTCTCCCTATCCCTTTCTCCAATTTCCTCTCTCTCCCTTTTTACTCTGCCTGCAGATTGAGGTTGCCCTACCCATGAAACTCTGAAGAAGGAATGTTAATAAGCTTGAGTTATTTTTTTTAAACTGATTTTATTAGTCTATATCCTTTTAATTTTTAGTATGTAATGTTTAATTTTTAAAGCATTTGTTATGGTGCTTTCTAAGAAAGAGCTTGCCTATGTTTTCCTTGTTACTTCTTAAGACTTTCCAAATCAAATTGATGTATATTGACAGAAGAGAAAATATGTTATAATATTACTGGGTTGAAAATGTTGCTGAAATGTCTGGATTGCACATAGTTTCTTTCCATGATGATCAGTAATAAAGAATTTCTATGTTTTCAAAAAGTTTCTTGCCATTTATTAATGGCTGTCTTTATCACAGCATCTACACTGTAAGTTCTTCAGAAGCAATTAAATAAACATCGTCGTGTCGTAGTAAAAAAAAAAAACTGCCATGTTTTTCTCTGTCCAAACATTTGCTCCACATGCTTAACTCAAGGAAACCAGTCAGTTAGTTTGTATCGTTGCATTAGGTACACCTGACAGACAACAGGTGAGCTCTCCAGAAGATTAATTTTGTGAATATATTGATAGAATCTGGTGCACGCATGAGACATTCAGGTAAAAAGAAAGTCAGTTTGCGGATGTCATTCAGTGAAGCTCGCGGGGGCGCGGTAAACCAGGTGGCTAGCAGATAATTCTGTCATAAATTCATACGCGTAAAGAACGATAACATTAGTGAAGCACACTCTTATATGAGCCCCTGAAATCACACGGAAAAAACTAACGTACTGATGTACTATTCTGTAGATTATTGAAGCTGAAGAAAAATTCACCAGACAATGAAGGGGCATAAATCTCAAAGGCGATATAATCTCGTAATAAAGGTCCATTTTTGTTTAGACATGTTCAAAAGTCAGAAATTGGCAAAGTTCAATATCAGCACTGAACTGCAAAAAAAAAAAACGTAAAACTTGTTCTACTCTTGGGGCGGGGGTTGGTGAAGTGAGGTGACGCGGTGGGGTCTTGACCCTCCCAGCTTTGCCAACCCCATCACTCGAGGCGACGCTTTCACCAGTCAACTAGAATTCTGTTGCGCAAGGACATTGACGGAGAGATTTGCGCACATCTCGTGATACACATAAGAGATGAAGTCCGGTCTTACTGACTTTGTGCGTATTCTCACTCTTTTTTGCCTACACTTAAACATCCATTTTATTTATGGAACCCCTTCTAGGTACAATATCTTTCAAGGCACTGCATATTCTGGCTCTGCTCAACGTCAGAGAAACAAGTGAGTGATCTTTCTCACATTTAATAATCCATATTTTGTTTATATGTTTACGTGTGTTGTTGATAACTTTTTAATTACGCTATGGACGATTAGTTCATATTCAAGACTTCATATTTAAGACTTCAACAAATCTTGAAAGTTAATTAGAACCTTTACGTGCCTAGTTTGCTCGTGCATCAGTGATTTCATGTGATGATTTATGTCTGACCATAGCTGATATTTTCTTATAACTGACATTTGACTTTTGTCTTTAGAAACTGGTGTGCTTATGTTGTACACAAGAATGTAACATGTGCTGTGCTTGGAGCGACAGAGAGCCTTGTGGAGCCAGAGTTTGCTCCATGCCCGATTCACCAACCTGAATGCGCTCAACGTGTGATGTAAGTGTCCCAAGAGAGAAAGCCAAATGAAACAGGGTGGGAATTTGGATGACTCTGTATCTAAATTTATTGGTCAAGATGGTAGTGGTGCAGATGTTTTGGTGGAGGCGTGTGGTAAAAAAAAGATTGATGCTCCTGTAAAACTTGAGCTATGATGTGTTGTGAATCATCTCATCAGATCGTGTCAAATCTTTTTACATTTTCTATTTGCAAATGTGCAACATAGAGTTCTAGGCATATGATAATAAGATGACATGAGATATTTTAGAAAATATTTATTTCTAGTGTTTGGTCATTGTTTTCTGGTATCTAGGTTTTTTTTAGTTTGCTCCAATTGGCCTTAGAGGAAAGGGAACTCTCAGCCTTTTCCACCTCTGATCTTTGGCTGTGGAGAGAAGTCCAGATTAGGGCCTTTTTATGGAGGGCTAGTACTTGAATGAGATGGAGAGACAGATAGCATTGATGTCTATGATGAATTAGTCTTTAAGTGGTGCTCTGTGAATGAGACTTCATTTCTTTATTTGCTATTGAATGCCTCCACTAAGGCTTCAAGCTCACTGCACATGGTGGCATCTGCATGTTTCTGTTCCTGGCTCATGGGCGCACCTCGTGCATAGCCATGGCCACAGGCCACAGAGTTGCTGTCATCACCCTCAAGATTTTCCTTCATAAAGAACAGTACTGAAAACTGTGGGCTGAGTTTCATGCGTCTCTGATTCCGGCAGTCGGTGTATATATACATTTAGCAAACAGGAGAGAGAAGAAGAGATACCCACCGTCTTTGGGTCAGCCATTGAAGCTGTGCTCCAGATGTCTGGCATGGACTAGATTAAATCATAATGAATTATGAGGATCATAATTATGTCACTGGGCTCTCCATTGCTCGTGTTTGGATTTCTCAGTCATTTCCAAGAGGGGGACGTGAACACATCTGCAAAACGATCCGGACATATTCCCAGTTTTATCAAACATTTCCTGTGCACCTCTGTGGAGAGCAATCTCTCTCAATTCTTGGCCAACACATTAGCTATGTGCCAATAGTTTTCCTGTTGCTAGCCACTGTGAGATCTCACTGTTGATACATCTTTAGTATTTATTATTATCAGCGGCTATTTTCATCCTAATTTAATGAACACTGTTCATGCTAACTTTGAGTTATGGAGCTGTGTCAAACAAGGCAAAACTAAAACCATGCTTCAAAACTGTAATAATTGTCACTGTGTGTTCAGATATCGCACTCACCTGCGCCCTATGTATAAGATTGGCTACAAAGTGGTGACCGAGCTGGAATGGAGGTGTTGTCCAGGCTACCAGGGCTTTGACTGCATGGAGCTTAAGGACTTCCCATTGTCACCTAAAGAGGTGCAACCAAGCCCTGCCCACATTCCTCAACCAGAGCAGAGCATGCTAGGT
Organism: Limnothrissa miodon; assembly: GCA_017657215.1. Lineage (NCBI taxonomy): Eukaryota > Metazoa > Chordata > Actinopteri > Clupeiformes > Clupeidae > Limnothrissa > Limnothrissa miodon. The sequence continues at coordinate 240,362 of JAGFZM010000337.1, read as the reverse complement.
ATGGAATTAATGGTGTTCATTTTATAGTAAAGTGTTTAAAAATCACATGGCAAACAGCTAATCAAACGCTATCATCGGACTTCACAATTAATCCTAATGTATGATAATTATATCTGGCATGTTTTGAGCTTGTGTGTATGTGAGTTTTTGCACCTGATGTCTTTCACCCCTTCTGTCCTCTCCTGTCCCCAGGCCCTGAGAAGTTGGAGTCTCTGGCTAGGGAGGACTGGGGCCAGGTGGAGACTCTTCCCTCCTGGGGAGACTCACCTCAGCGGGGGCCACAGTCCAGTCACCCATGGCTGCAGGGCGGAGGAGGCAGCAGAGGGCAGGGGGCACCCACTGACCACCGACGGGTGCGGCAGCTGGAGGAAGAGGTGCAGCGCCTCTCTCAGAGCCTGTTGGACTTGCAGGCGGCTATGACGGGCATGAACACCAACCTGCGGCAGGACCTGCAGGAGGACGCCAGCAAGATCTTCCTGAGCATGATAGGTAATGTGCGGCTGCCTGCCAGCGCTCTGGGAGCAGGCACCGAGAGCATCCTCCTGCCAGTCGTCACCCCAGACCCCCTCGCCATGCCCGTTTCAGAGCATCTACAGACTCAGATCAACGACCTCTCAGACACGCTCACCGCTAATACACTGGCCATCAAGGAGCTGCAGGAGCAGGCCAGGCAAGCCAAGCTAGACGGACGGCTGCATTCGCCAACCGACTCGGGCCTGGCTGCTCCAGAACCGCCAACCACCTCCGCTTCAGCCAATCAGTGCTGTCTGAAAGACTACGTGGATAGCCAAATCGCGGCCCTTCGTGCCGAGCTGATGGAGGGCATGGAGATCAAGATGGGTGACCTGAAGAACTCGTGCGAGTACAAGCTGATGTCGGTGAGCGAGCAGTGTGAGGAACGGGAGAACTCCTACCTCAGCCTGGCCGAGCTGCTCGACTCCAAGGAGGCCGACCTGCGAAAGGAGATCCAGGAGCTTCGGGCATCACTTGGAGGAGGAGGAGCTGGGACCCTTCCTGGAGCAGACACAGCTGACAGTGGTGCAACGCATGCCCGACTCGCCAAGATGGAGGAGGCCCAGCGTGAGCTGACGGTGGCGCTGGAGCGTCAGAACAGGACGCTGCGGCGGGTGGAGGAGAATGCGGTGGAGCTGGAGGGGAGGGTGGGGCTAGCGGAGAGGAGCGCAGAGGTGCACTGCCTCTTCCTGGAGGAGAAACTACGGCGGGAGAGGCAGAAGGAGAGACAGGAGGAGGCCCTGCAGAACAGCTCAGCCCTTGAGGAGTTGAGGAGGGAGCTCGCTGACCACCGTCATCTCATCCACAGCCTGGAGGAAGCACTTAATGCCAGTGCAGACGCCAAACAAGCCCCGCTGTGTTGCAGTAATGTGCACACTCTCACACAGCAGGTTGAATGCCTACAGAGCACTGTGTCTGCTCTCAATGACTCCGTTTCCCAGCATGCCGAGGAGCTCCTGCCCTTGGGGGCCAGTGGCAGACTGGCGGGCAGCAGTGCATCGGAGCTGGCACAGAGGCTGACCACACTGGAGCACGCCTGGTCAGGGGTGGACGGCCGAGTGGCCAGCGTGGAGGGGGTGTGTGGGAGGCTGGAGCCGCTGTCCTCCAGCCTGAGCCGGATCAAGGACGGCCTCAACAAGCACGTCACGGGCCTGTGGACCTGCGTCAAGCAGATGAACGGCACGCTGCGCTCGCACACACGAGACCTCCACGCCCTCTACAAGCACACGCACGCACACCAGAACACCTGGGAACAGACGACCAACACATCTTTGCATACAGGTGAGCGGTCTTGCTCATATCCCTTGTTCTTTGGAATTGTCGTTGAAAACTTATTACATCTTTCCCTTTACCCTAAGATCAGGTCCATGTCCAAGTCCAGTGTGCCTCTCTGTGTGTTTGTGTGTCTGGACCAGCAGATATTCTCATTAGTGGTGTTTTACCAGCCGCAGCTGGGCCCCATCTGTGAGTTAACGCAAGTCAAGGCCCCACTGCTGGTCTCTCAGTCACCCAGAAAGGATACTGTTAGGATTTCCTCTCTGACTGTTTAGGTGTGGGAAGGTGGGCATATCTGCTTGTGTGTTTGTATGTGTGTGAGAGTGTGTGCATGTGTGGTTGGTTATATGTGGTTGTGTGTGTTTGTATAGAGTGTGTGTGTGTGTGTGTGTGTGTGTCATCTCAAAAGTAACCTAGTTCCTTGTTCCCTGCAGTCTTTGATTGGAGCCACATGGAAGCTTGTTTTAAAAAGACTATTGTTCAATCAGAAGTGCCTCAGTATGTGTTTTGCATCAACCTCTTTTTCTCTCCTGGCTCTTCTTGGCTTTGTTCATGTTATTCTTTATCTGTTTACACAAGTTTGTTTATGTTTATTTATTTTACTGTACGTGTGTGTGTGTGTGTGTGTGTGTGTGCGCGTGTGTGTTTCCATGTGCTTGTGTACGTGTGTATCTGCATCTGGGATTCATTATTGTTGAGCTTGTCTTTGGTGCTGACTTCCCCACTCACAAAACCCTTTGTGATCCCTTAAACCAGTACACACACACACACACACACACACACACACAGACACACACACACACATACGTAAACACAAAAACCAGAGGCACGGCCAGGCAACACCCTTTATGGGTAGCGTCAATTTATGAGCTGGCGCTACAGATTTTGTATCCAGTTTTATGAATCATTCATCAGAACAGATCCACCATAAAAGTACTGAGTAGTGCATGCTTCTCTGCTCGTGTGTGTAGAGAGAAATATTGATGAGGTGTGTGTGTGTGGGTGTGTATCATTCCAACACAGAATGACAGTACCACTCTGCTTCCCAAAAAGGATACTACTCACACATCTGTGTGCATTTCCACTTGTGGACTGCGTGCATTTCCACTTGTGATTCTGTGTGTGTTTGTGTGTGAGAGACAGACAGAGAGAGAGCAAGAGTGAGAGAGCATGCACAGGTCTGTTTCACTGGTAAATATGTAAATTGTATTCTTCATTAACGAGCAAGACAATTTTTTTTTTATCTCGTCACCTGACCTGTGTGTTAAAGGTTACTTCTCTAATGCTATAGCCTTCAGAGCCCTAGGTAAATATACCTACTTTATCTGGGTGAGAATGAAGTGTTGACTTGTTTAGTCCAATATAGGGGTCGCAGTCACTGGCTTATCATTACTGCACAGATAACAAGTCTATTAGGATGCATTAACCCAACAGGAATGTGTCCAGCTCTGTTTAGATCCTCTCTCTAAGAAATTTGTGTGTGTGTGTGTGTGTGTGTGTTTGTGTGTGCGCATGTGCGCACATTTGTGTTATGTATTTAAGTGTTGCTTGAGACAGTTTTGTAAGTGAATGAATATGTGGGTGGGTGTGAGCTTGTGTGTATGCGTGCAGATTTGTAAGTCTTGCTTGAGTCAGTTGCCAGATGTTTGTGTCATAAATATGATGTCATCTTGTGTTCTTAAATGACCACATTACTCACTCCTGTTCAATGTGCATAAAGTGAATGTGTGTGGGTGTGTTTGTGTGTGCACTGGTTCACGTGTTTGAAGACTTTGTCTTTACCGGCTGTGTTTTGGAGTAGATATAATTCCTCTCTTGAGTGTTGACTATCAGCCCTCTTTCTTTTCCCCTCAGCTCTATTTGGACTAGACTCAGGCAGAGTTGGTCCTGGGATACTCTCATCCTTTTCCATTTCTCATCAGACACTTCCTACATTTCCTCCTTTATGTTCTCCTGTGTGTGTGTGTGTGTCTGAGTGTGTGCGTGTGTGTTTTTGTTTAGTTGGGTTCGGATTCTTCTAGAATGTATAAGCAATAACCCTGTTATGATCTCTACCTATATGCACCTACTCTCTGTGCTGTGATCAGCGTCCGTCAGAAGCGTGGCAGGCTGAGCTGAGTCATAGCATTCTGCAGCACATCTGGATAGAGGCCCTTTATGAGGCTTTCACTGTCTCAGTCAACAGCTGGAGCCAAAGCATCGCGTTACAGCCCTCCTGTGTAAATCAGCATCTACCACTGCATTTAAAGACCCATAAGGATGCCTAGACCAGAGGCTGTCAGTGTTTTAGGGTGTTACACACACACACACACACACAGGAGAGAAGGAGGGAGTGGGAGGAGCAGAGGGCTGTCTAAGGTCTGTTTAGAGGCTCTGTGTTAACTGTTCCTTTAATCATCCCTGCAGGAGAACAGATCTGTGATCAGAGGCATGTGGAGACCACTGGAAACCATTAAGCTCTCATACAACCTCTCCACCTCCTGTTGAAGACACACACACACACACACACACACACAGATTACCACTTTTTGTGCCTTTCCCCTCTTTGCGTTCACTGTTCTTCCATCGAGAGCTCTCCCTCATTAAATAGGAGAAGCCAAACAGAGCCAAGTCCCCAGTGGCCCAGTGATGAAAGCAGGCTAGTAGTGCAGTCTTTCCCAGGCCACAGGCTACTGTGATTACCATCATTACAAGCTTCACACAGCACAGGAACATATGTGGGAAGTAGGTGGAAAGTTAGTTAGAGAGCATGATACTAACACACACACATATATGCACAAACACACACACACGGTTAGTAAATTATCCAATTGGACATAAACACCAGGGGGGCAGTGATTGCAACTGCTGCTTTTTTACTAGAATAGTTGCTTGGAAGCTGAGCATGAATTCCTGTTCCAGATACGCTTTCAGCTTTTAGAATCTCTGGTGTATGCCAACATAACATTTCTATTTATTATAATCCCAGTCAAAGATAGTGTAGTGATTAAACATACTTTCCTGGACAGTAGGTTTTTTCTTCATATTAGGCCACTCTGTTTAAACCATTGCTTTGAAATGTTCAAGTATGTGTCAAACCCAGTTCGTGCTTGATTGTATGGTGGATGTGTGTGTGTGTGTTTATCCCCCAAACCCATTTGGAATTAGTTTTTTTGTTCGCCAAAAACAAATGTTCTGTCAAGATGTTAATCAATAGGCCATTTGTATTATCAGTGGGTAAATCAAGCCAGGTTTACATCATGTTTGCTCTTTTAAAAGGTTTTGCCTCAATGTCAGAACGACATAGAACAGCCTCTGTTTTTTTTCTGGTTGAGCTCAGAGTTGTCAGTGTCAGCACTAGGAGCCATTGTGGGTCAGCAGCAATGGCAGCAGGGCCAGAGGGCTTAGGTGGGGCTGGGATCTGTAGTTTAGGCGCAGATATCAGGTTGCATGTAAACAGATGGAGTGTCGGGCAGAGGAACATGTGCAGCTGTCAGTCGTTTTTACGAGCCACGGTGACTCCTCTGGTCACGTCACGTCACACACCCCTCAATCTCCTTGCCCTACCCTACCTCCCTCACTCCTCCCTTCTGTCTTTTCATTTTCACTTTTACCCACTTACACTAGATACACGGGCCAATACCTCTATACGCATTAGAGGAAAACCTTCCCGCCCCCACCCTACATATATATACACACACACACACACACACATACACATACACATATAATCTAATAGCTAAGCTGGCTAATATGAGTGTGATGGCTGAGCTGGCTAATATGTGTGCTTGAAACACAATGGCTAAGTTTGCTAACGTGAGTGAGTGAATATAATTGCTAATTGGTTACTGTTCCCCTCAGATATTGATGATGGTGGTGTCTCTGGTGTGACCGGTTCCACCATGCCACTGGCTCCCGTGATGGAGAAGGGGGAGGCTGGTCCCCCGGGCACCAAGCTAACCTCACGGCCACCTCATGGTGCCAATGGAAGCATGACCCCTGTCAAAGGCTACGCTGGAGCACCAGGTGGGTACACTTTTCCAGGTTTTTAGGATTTAAAAATATTTGATTTGGTGAGATTTGGTCAGTTTGCACACAGGGTCCTTTCATCCCTTCATCATTCTTTCTTTGTAGATCTTGTAAACTCTGTACTGCAGATGTTTGTGTTTTCCTGATGTAATGTGAGTGTTCATGGCTATGAAAACTCCTTTAGGTTACCCTTCTGTGACTCCTGTGAACCAGTTGTATGAAAATCCCTCAGGTTAATGCATTTTGTAAACTTATATTAAATAAATGAAATTAAATATAACATATTTGGATGTTACAAATTCATGTAAATACTGTATATTTTCCACCACTTTAACCAGCATGTTTCCATTTCCACTTTCTGTCTCCTAGAAGATCAAGTCAAAGTGAAGACAGCTCAGGCTGTACTGAATTTAGGTAGGAATTCAGCTCTTTGTCCAGTACTTATCAAGACAGCAAAAAGTCAACACAAAATGTCTGATCTGTGTGTGTGTGTGTGTGTGTGTCTTTGTGTGTGTTCTTCAGGTGAACGGCTGTTGTTTGATTCTGTCTCTTTCTCGGCTGGCTTAACCCTTCTGCCTTTCCCTGGGGCAATAGGCATTATTCGCTTTAACAAGGTTTTCATCAATGATGGAGGCCACTATGATCCAAACACAGGTACCGTACTGACTCCAATTCCTCACAAACACCTAGATTTTTTACTATTTTCTACCCTCTATTAATACTAAGGGACACCTCAGATATCTTAGTAATTCGGTGTGTGTGTGTGTGTGTGTGTGTGTGTGTGTGTGTGCTAGGTGTATTTACAGTGCCTGTTGAGGGACGTTACCTGCTCAGTGCAGTAGTAACAGCAGAGCGGATGGAACATGTAGAGGCGGTACTGTCTGTGTCCAATCGTAATGTTCAAAGGCTGAACACGTCATCACCAGGGAGTGTGACCACAGACAGCTGTTTATGTGGTGGCTCCACCTCCCTCACCCTGGTTCTTCATCTGAAGAGAGGTGATAGGGTGGGACTGGTGATGACATCAGGCAAACTAGCCATCTCAGCGTCCAGTGAGATTGTCTCCTCCTTCAGTGCTGTGCTGCTTTATCCACAACCAGCAAATAGATGATGGATAACACAACAGGACCATTCACAACTCTAGCAGTAAACTGATCTCAACTTTTCATTTAAAAACAGCAAAACCAGGAAAATTAATGTATGTCATGTCTAATTTCGAAAATGTCATGTCTTTTTGAAAAATATTTTTCTCTAACATGTAACCAGGAATACACCCCAAACAGGATAGATTTTAATGGACATTATCAAACACTCAAAATCATCTCTACATTGTCTTGTGTTGGTGTTAATATATTGTTTTTGTCAGAGATAGAAGGGGTATATTTCTGTTTGTCTCTTAGAAAAAAAATGTTTTATTTCTTGTTTGTAATTTTCAATTCAATGGTTTGTTATTTTGCATTCAATGGATTTTGTCAGATTTGACCAGCAAATTATGTTTTAGATTAATTATTAATAAAAATGATGCAGATGTTATCTGAACAAACTACCACAAATTAGTGTGAATATAGTGTTTGCTTTGAGTTTCTTTGGGAGATTTGGGCTTGAGGGACTCTCTTGGCCTACAAATTCAAACTGACCAAAGATTCAGTTTAAAACATCATAGGTAAGTGCATCTATGTATCCAGCTGGTGCCAAGTCAGCAATGCAATGCAAGGCTGAAGGGTTGTTAAGGCATTACAGCCTATGACTGCTGAGATCAAAACTATAATTGAAAAAAAAGATCAAACAGCAGACAGTGAACCTGTGATTTAAGTTTAGCAGGTTATTGGCTAAATTTAATTCATCTTCACTAAGTTAACATTAAGTACATAGGCCTAACTCTGATTTTAAAAATGTTTGGTACTTAAATATGGCTTTCACAGGTAGGCCAACCTTGGAGAATCCACTCTGAAGTCGCTGTCTCAAGGACTGCAAACGGGGATATCTCAGGACCTTCTTGGACTTTGAAGCAGAGCTTTTTGACACTGGATCTTTTTTGTCTTTAGCTTTCACAACTGATTTTATATATCCAGGAACAGGTGACACTGAAGCAGGGCTGGATCGATCTCCAGACAGAGGAGACGGTACCCGAACAAATCGGTATGCAGTCCTCTCCGGGATTTTATATGCATGAACTCCTGAACTCAAATTCCTGTCCTCCCGAATGAGATTTTCACATCTCGGATGTATAGCGAATGGGAATGAATCAGCGCTACCAGGCGACTGGTCCCAGCTGCGCTCTGATCCATCACTCAACTCAGATGCCCAAGTGATTCTATGGCCAGGAGATGCAGGTGAGGTCCTCCCATTGTCAGCAACAGGCACACCCTTTCTCAGTATAGAGCTTCGACACGGTTTGTTTGCATGTAGTGCCAAGGTGACGATAAGTACAGACTCTTTAAGCACATTTTCAACGATTGCTTCTGCTACTGATAGTATCTCAATGGGAATATCCGGCTGAACGTTCACCGGTTCCATAGACACCGCGGACGCAGCCAAAAATGGCTTGAAGCTGACACCCTCTCAATCAACGTTTGTCTGTAGGCCTACAGACAAAGCGACCAAAAGAATCACGAACGTTCTCATATTTGTCATAATGCGTCATAGATGTCCGGTAGACCTACTTCTAAATGGAATGTTCAAGATCTTCTGGCTAAATCTGTGTGTCAAATGCCTTCATCAATCTTTTACACAAGTAAAATTGATGTCTTACTTGACAAGTTGACGTGATTATGTTTCTGGACAAGTTGACATGATTATGTTAACTTCGAATTCCATTGAAAATATTTATTGCGCTTGTTGACTAACTAGTTTTAATGTTGGAACAAGGAGTGAAAGGAAAGCGGAGTAGTGATTTGTTGTCTTTTTACTAACAAAATGTACAGACGTTTGAGTCAAAATACATTCAAACAAAACAGGCATATTCTGTAAAGGAGAAAGGCATTCAGAAGAACTCAAGTAGAAGTTGTTCTAAGTAAACAACAGGAAGGTCTAGATCATTGTCCAGTTGAACAATATAATCTAAACTTTGTTTCCTTTCACAGAAAAATTATAGGCTTACTGTAATCACATGCATCTGTTTAAGTATAGATACATCTAATGACACTATGGCATTGTCCTGTAAATTGTGATTTATGAAAATACCAACACACCAACTCAAGAAATATCAATATTTTCCATACATTAAATAACTACTATAAAACTGACTGTGATTATGCCTTCATAAACAAAGCAGGTCAGGTATGTATAGCAGGTCAGAAGGTGTCAGGGTGTGAGGGAGAGACAGTAAATAAACATGGTCATAGTGCACTTCATCAGCACGTTGAAATGCGGTTGACCCAGTGCGTGCAGCACACACTAATCCATTTGAAAACGACAAACATGAAACACAGACACAGTTGATCAAGGGCTGGTTCATCTCCTTCACTCTGTGTCTGTGCCCTGAGAATAGCTTACAACAGTAAGGCGCAAAAAAGCAGCAATTTCTACTCCTCTACCACAGTGTATAACAGAAGAGATAAATATTTACTAAACAGAACAATGGACCCAGCAATGAAGTCCTTCTCTCCTAAGATTGCATGCAAACATATCAACAGCAGTGGCACAGAATCTGCCTACAAAGTGTCCCTGCAGGTGATACAAACTGATGTGGTTTTGTTTTTTTAATGTTTCACATTCAAAACGGATATTTACATTAAAGTATTTAAATAAGCTTATTGAAAAGTGCTTTTTTTTTGCTATAGCCAGAAAATTAATTAATCTGGTCCAGGTCCAGCCTGAGTCAGATGGGCTCTAAATCCCATGTGATGTGTGGTTATAGCAGCTCTTCCAGACAGAGAGCTGCTATTGGTTGTCTCCAAAAGCAGAAGGAGCTGAATTCAGGATGAGGGAAGGCAGAAGTCTCTTCTTTGCTAAGCAGCGGAAACACATGCTCCACAAGTTCACCGAGTCTACTGTACCTACAAGAAAATGCATGAAGAGTTGTTGACAAACGGACATCACCTCAATTTGTTATTTGACAACCGGATGTATGTTCGTTTGCAGGCATTGAACAGCCATGGCTTTGGGGTGTACTTACGATGTTTTGTTGCTTTTGCTTTGCTCCTGGGAGAGCTCTCCTTTAGGGTTGACGGTGAAAATGCGACAGACAGGCACCAAGACATGCTTATAGGCAAACACATCCTACGACAGACAAACATAAGGTGAATGAATCATGAGCCAGGGAGGAATGCTGCCTCTCATTGACAACCACAATCCAACCACCAACATTGTACTGACAGCCTGTAGGCTGAGCGGATGTATGAATGGATGAGTGAGTTGAAGTTGTTTGTGAGACTCACATTAGCCCTGTTTCCAAAGGCGGCATAAAAAGGCTGTGTGTCGGGAGGGAAGAGATTTTTTATGTCTGTGAGACATTCAATCTTGAACTTCTCTGGCTTCTTTTCAATCACTTCCCTGGGAAAGGAAACACACTATTTAATCTGGGGCAGATAAAGACACCAAAGTGATGTGTGTGTTTGTGCGTGTGTGTACAGACCTGTGAAATGCTGAGAAGAGACTGCTGGGTGAGAGCATGAGTGGCCCGCGGGGCAGGATGGTGCCTCGGTCATTGACCCAGTGCAGGTAGCCTCTGGTCATGCCTGCCATGCCAATGGCCCGTGCTGAGCAGTACAAGAACTTATAGCCATTCCTGCAACAGGACGCAAACACACACAAATAACTCCATGGCATCCATGACATCTCCAGGAGAGACACTAGCAGTGCTAGCCAATGTCTAGATGTTACACAAATGACTCAGGTCTGTAGGTCATTGTGCTGTGCTATGTATCAGATTATTGTTACTACTGACACTTCTGACTGAGTAATAGCATTGTACATGGTAACATATGAATGCTTTAAGGTGCTTTAGGTTGAGGAGCAGACTGTGGTGTTTGTGTGTAGGAACCTAGAGGGCTTTGAGTCTTACTGGTGTATGGTGTGGTAGAGCTTTGCAATGCCCTGGTGGGTCCAGTCTTTGCCCAGCTGAGGAAGAATCTGCCCAAACACATCTGACCTATTAGATAAAAGGAGAAACAGAGCATGGTTCAGGGATGATAAAGACTTCAGGCAGCACCTACCAGATCTAATAGCTCTTAGATTTAGTGATACTATTGCTTAATGATGTATACAATGTACAGTATTAATGTGTTAGTATACAACACTCCTGTTCTTCTTTTAAATTTAGATGATTCATTTACTTGGTAATGGTTCCATCGATGTCAGAAATGACAATCTTGTCATCCCAGTTCCACAGGTAGATGGTGCCTTCACAGCGGCACGTGCCCTGGTACTGAGTGGTGATGCTGAACATCACGTCGTTGGGACCATCTCTCAACTTAAGACTGGCCTATCAAATGCAAAACAGCCAAGAGGTCAGGTCTACGAGAGCAGGAAGAAGACTTGCTTCCTTCTTAAAAAGAGAAAAGCTGTCTTACTATCTGATCTGAGGACAGGCGGAGTGACTTCTTGTAGGAGTGTGTGTTGGTGTGGCTCTCTGCCGGCGTACGTTCAGGAATGGGTGTAGGATTGAGCTCTGCCTCCTCTTCACTGGAGATGTCCACAACCTTTGGCCTGTTGCACATGGAAAAGAAGAAAAATAAACCTTAGCTGTCATTATACTTCAGTGCCAACAACACTTTGAAAGACCTCGAAGACATCAACAATACAATGATGCAGGCTGACAGACTGAAGGCTGAGATGTTTAGCCTGTACTTATCCTCTCAACCTAATGGGGGAAAACCATCACAAATACCCTGGAGCCATGCCGCCTGTCCCCACCAGGGTGCACTATTTTTACACTTGTGGAACATTCTGGAGACTCACTGTGGGCTGGGGATGTCTTTGGAAAGGACTGTGTCTCTGCTGGGCGTCTTGGATGTCTCACAGGTAGATTCCGACTGAAAAAGATGACAGGAAAGGCAGTCAGCATGGGGTGACTGTCAGTAAAGGGGAGTGGCATGTATTATGGAGTAGGTAAAGTACTCTAGTCTGACCTGTTTGAAACTCTTCCTCCAAAACCACCATCGCCCAGACTTCTTAGGCATCCTCTCTTTCACCCATGCATCCTCGGTGGCCTAATGCACACAAAAATATGCATTCACAGCCACACACTATAGGTGACCAAGATACTTCATAAATCCTTATGAGATAAAAAGGGATTTCATACAGACCAGTGGTATTGGTCAAATGTATACTTTTATGTCGGTCTAGGGCAGCCATACCTTGGGTAAACTCTTCTGAAAAGCCTGCAAGCTCAGGACCATGGGAGCTGCTAGAGTCCAGTTGTAATATCTGAGTTTGACAGCAAAACAAATGCAAAGATGACGCATCTGTCTGATATATGTACTGATGCTTAACATTGCCAAAATAAGGTACTGTGTAGACATATATTTTGATATGATTGGTCCCTTCTTCACAGCATTGTTTAAGAGAAAATTAAAACTTCTGCTGAATACTAAGTTGATTTTCAGTACATGCATCATCCCTGTATGTCTTACCTGTTGTCTATTCGTACCACTAGGTTGGGGTTGTCAATGATGGCTGGGTTTTCAGCAAACTCGTGATAGGTGATGATGTGCTCCATGAACTTCTCTATAAAAAACAGGTATTACAGAAGTATGGTATGGTAAAATGACTTATACAATTAGGCTGAATTGCCAAGGAAACATAGCTTTTTTTGTTTGGAGGCTCTTTGTTTTTGGAGCCTATGTAACAGGAGAACAGGAGAAAAATCAAGCGATCATGTGCCATAACTTAAAAAGTGTAAAAAGTACTTCCTAACCACATAAAATCGCTGACTGCAGCTTTATAGTTCGCTTTTTTTTTTTTAGTTTTACGGACAGCTTGGCTCCTTATGACTTTTACATAGGACTATTAAAAATAGATTTAATCCTATGCTGATACAACATATAAGATCGATCTGACCCTATAAAATTTTGTAACTACAGTGAGTACAGTTTTGTAAATAACTGTACCAACCTATGTACCAAACTTAGTTTAAATGATGTCAAATTCAAGCCACTGCTTTCACATAATAACAGATCACAGACCTTTACAGTGTGTTAGTGATAATAACGATACAATGTAATAGCTACCACAAAATATTTATTTAACAGGTTTTAAAAGGTCTCTACACCTTTCTTTTTTAGAGCGCCATTTACCAGATTTTGTTTATATCTGGTCAAATTCATCATGGTAAACAATACATTCTTTAATCCTTGATTTAAACTAGTTTACTAATTCTGGGTAAACAATAAGATATGCAACACATCTCTGATTAATTAAAACCCATTTTAAGCATAGATGTACTAACTTTAGACCTAAACTAGGATTAATTGAAGTTCTTTTGGCACACCCCAGCCATAGTATAAATGTGGACCTGAGTGTTTTCTGTGGGTGCCTACCTTTGTTGATCTGGGCGTCATCCCCAAGGCCTCCGCAGAGAGACAGGGAGACATGCGGCAAGTCACAGGCGGAGTCGGAGAGGCACTCGGTCCCGCTGTCTGCTGCGCCACTGCCCACTGACTGGGGTGACTGGGAACCTGAGCGCCTGCCCACCTCCACCCACTGCTGCGCAGCGGAGTCCCACTCACTGGCAACACAGGGGAGCAGGAATCAGAACAGAACTCACCCAATGCTTGAAGAGCACCAAACACTTAAACAGCATCATGTGTACTTTTTAGGGAAGTAGCGTGCCATCACGTCAGGCTCCAGAGCAGTGAGGTCATCCAGGTAAATGTCCTCTGGACCCTGATGCTGACTCCTCTTCCTCACCACTGGCACAAAAAACAACACAAGTCATAAATGTGTGAAGACATTTAGTCATAAATGTGTGAAGGCTGTGGGCCAATGTAAGTTTCCATCTATGTCAGGAGTGAAGTACCTTTCCTCTTGCTGATGTCTGCTTTACCAGTGGGTTTGACTTCTGGCAACTCTGTCACGTGGCCAAGCAGACGGGCAGCAGCAGGGGGCACTGCTGACCTGTAACCATGACAACCTGAGGAGTCTGACGGCCGTCTAGAGTGAAGTGCTTTAGGGGCAGAAACTTCTGCTTTTGAAGATGTTCCACTTGTCTTCAGCGGGGGCGCATCGGATTTCAGGTTGCGTGGTTCCGGTTTGACAATGGGACATACAGTATCTGGGCAAGAGGTTGCCATGGCACTGGAGCTCAGAATGACCCGGAAGTGAGTTGATTCCGAGGGAGTGATGGTGACCGTTTTCAGAGACTCGGACCTCTCTCTGCGACTCACCTGTGATTGGGTTTCAGAACCACACTTGTTAATACACAGTAAAAAGTGCTCCTAAAAAACATGTCCTCCCCTACCTTTTAAGCAGTCCTGAAGTACTCACCTTTGTGGACTCTGGGAACTCGCCCCATGCCCACTGCATATGTGTCTCTGTTCTACTCTCTGGAGACCTGACCATCAGCTCTGAGTCGCTCTTAGGGCTGCTGGGTTGGCTCCTGCTGTGGGGAAAAGACAGGACAGACATCACGTCCACTACTAGTCTTCTTGAAGCATCACCAGTGGCCTGGACATATGAAGCAACCTGCAGTTTGAAGGTTGGTTGTTAGTGGCCCAGGTCAGGTACACTACAATTGTGTGGCAAAAACACGTCACTGCGTGACTACAAACAATCCCACCTACAACAAACATATGGTGGGGATGTTTCAAAGTCTGCAGTTCACTAAATAGGAGCTGCCGTTGGACTATAAAATTGACAGTTCCAGGTCAGGGGTTAACAGCCTGAGGTCAGAGGTCACCCACCAGTCTGAGGACATCCAGTCGCTGTCTGACAGGGGGTAGCTTGCCTGAGAGACCAGTACAGGGTGCCTGTGTTCTACGGTCATGTCCTTCACTGCAGACAACACTGGGGGTCTAGGAACAGGACACATAAAATTTGCTAAATCAAACTCAAAGTTAGTTACCGGTTCACTATTCAGTCTATTTAGCAATTTTTCATTCTTTTTCCTTCTGACAGCGCCTTGAACAAGAAGGCAATAGATTGATTCACACTGGATTTCTCTTTGTTGGGGAGTAACGAGTTACATGTAAGAAAATTACGTAATTTAATTAAGTACTCAGTTATATAACTTTGAAAAACTGTGTATTAAAGGAAAATAATTTAGAAAAAATATTTAGAATTACATTTTAAGCTATAACTGAATAACTCCACCCAATTGCAGCTGTAGCTCTACCCTACAAGCAGTCTGCAGTTGTGAGGATGCCTGCAATGTCAGATAGAAACGGAGCTGAGTAGGTGCAGATATGCACTATCAATCATACACAAAATAGACTACTGCTTTATTCGCCAAATGTTGAATGATTTAGCAAGCATAGCAATTCAAAGAACAGCATAATTATGCGATTAAAAAAAGATCTTGGGAGGTTGAAGTCTAACACTACTGTGGTTGTGCTGAAAGAGTTTTAAAGGATTTTGACAGCAGTCAGTGTTAAGTAATACCCTACTTTGTTTAAAAATGGAAATGGTTGACAGTTGACAAATTTCATTCAAAATGTGGGAAAATGCAATCCAAAGGAATCACATGTAATTAGTTGCATTACTTTGTTAACAAATTGTTACACTACTATTACATTTTAGATAGGGTAGCTTCTGTCTGTCCTACCGGCTGGTGTGTATGTGATTGTCATCCTCAGAGCACTTGTCTTTGTCTATCTCTGCTTCGCTGTTGGAGTCTGCAGTAGTCTCGTCCTTGCGGGGGTCAACTTTCAGTTTTTTCCTCCTCTTCCTTCTCTTCTTCACCCCTGAGCTGCCAGGCCCCTCCTCTGCTGGCGCTCCCTCCACACTGGAGCCCAGGACACGAGAATCACGTCCCCAGAAGCCTGGATCCTCAGTTGGGATGGGGGAGGTAACCAGATGGGCAGGAATAGTTTCCTGCACAGGACAACATTAGCAACATTGTTTATTACTAGTATTGACCTATTTTCATTTTTACTATTTGTAATTACTAATCTATTGTTTTGATCTATCAGTGTAACACTGCATTATCACTAAAACTGTGACTTTTGTCTAAACTTATTACAACAGATTTGTATCATGATCTGAAGATATAAGTAAGTGATAATTAATATATAATAATTATCATATATAATAATATATATAATATATATATATAATTCTGTTCCTATTCAATTTTTTTTTTACTAGTGAAGGTGTGATAAGTCATTTGTGCAATGCAGACATATATAGTGGTAACAAGGAGATTAGAGAAAAGCCTCTAATTAAAGCACCCACACTGTGCTGTTCTGCTTCCTGCACAAAGAAGGCTTCACCATTGTCACCAAGTTTCATATGCAGGTCCACTGGTTCGCCATTGACCTCTATGTCGACCTGCAATATGCACAGTCAAGCAGCAGACATAGGAGGGCCAAATAAAACAGGCATCAATGTGAGTAGATGAAAAAAAAATAGACAAAGACATGCTTAATAATAGCATCAATAAAGGTGGGAAAAGGGAAAAAAATAAGGTGGAAAAAATAAGACACAAGGAAGACATGATTTTACTCTTCACGTCATTTTGTCTGGCCCATAAAATCTCCTTGGTCAAGTAAAATGTCCTTTTTGTTTTGCTCTCTCTCTTTCTCTCTCTCTTTTATGTCATTGTTGCTAAGTGATTGAGTCAGCCAGGTCCAGTTGTGCTTGAAGTAATGAAAACAGTGCAATTACAGTATATAATGGGTCATATAATTGGACAAGCTACCAACAACTTGACCCATTTCTTACCCAGGAAGAAGTAAGTACAGATGCCATGGCCTCGGGAGTCACAGGTAATTAGTACTTATTTAACAATCTCAGAAATAGTGTCAGTGTCAGAGACCATAAGAGAAACCAAGACTGTCATGAATTTTAGATGCGTCGAGACATTCAGTTCACATACCACTTTCTCTCGTGACCGGAGGACCCCTAGCTTGCCGAAGCGGACATGGAATGGGGAGCACAGAAAGGAGCCATCGGGCTGGCGGACCACCACCACATCTATGCAGCCAGACAGCGTGGCTTGGTTGATGCCCTTGTAGAGCTCCTTAACAGTCACCAGCACCTGCCCAGCCAACTGACCCACGTAGTTCATGGTGTTGGCCTGCCAAACAACATTCAAACACGGGCACAAGATGGTGTTTTTCCTGTTCACGTAATTCATGTCAGTTTATTAAACATATCTTCTTATAATTCATGATAATATACAAGCATCTCTAAAAGTCCTCCAAAATTTCCAAATGGAAATCTTCAGATAGTTTTCAGACAAAGCAGATTTAAATACAATAAAAGCCCTTGATTTTTAACTGTCAGAACATCAAACACATATTGAGGTCCTTTTAAAAATGAAAAGCGTATAATATTTCACCGTTTTCACTGTACAGATTAACTGACTGTGGTTCATGTGGAATGCATCCCTCTATCCATCTAGCTCTTACCTTCCACTGCCGCTTCAACATTTCACCATCGGCTCCTTTTAAACCAATGCTTGGCTTCACATTAAAATAACTGCTCACACTGCTGGTGTGTGTCCACACACGACACACTAGGAGACTGAAGAGATAGGGAGACCATAGAGAAACTATGGTCTAAACATTGGTCTAAAACCAATGAGTCAGGGTGAAAAGCGGATAATAACACTACTTGTCAGCAGTTCAGAATGCCACAAGTTTGTACATAAGCTATGTGTACATGCACACTACTGTCAGAGATTTACCTATCAGATAAACAGTGAAGAACATCTTTTGTTCTGAGTAAACCGAGTTCCGTTGTGGACAATACACCCTCCCTGGACTACTTACTCACAGACAATAACACTTGGTAAACAGGATTATCACACATCGGATTACACAGCACGGGAGCTAGGAGATTCACACATCCACTGGCCCTAACCTGTCCATTGAGTATATTAATCTGTGTTTATAAACTGAACTGAATTCAGTACCCTGCTGTTGTAAACATTGTAACAGCAGCAGAATGTTCCTAAACCATGGTTAAATGTCCTCCTAATATAGTAAGGTTGTACTATCTCACACTAGCCTCGCATCTTCCAGATAGCACAAGATTAGTCAGGCTGTTAAAGAACAGCACATCTGGTGTGTCAGGAACTGGAATAAAGAAAAGAACAGCATGTTTCACCACAAACTTAAGCTTTAAGCTCCTTACCACCTAGCAAGAACAATTTCTCCACTTTTTAGTTAGACCAATTCTCCACTCCATGGACTTTGTCCTGTGTTGAGGCAAAACAAGCTGTTGAAATCCCAAACTTAACAACTATGTTATGTTATTTTAAAGTACTCACAAATATGAGCAATCACATCATGAAGTTGTGCATGCAGATTTTCTGCGAGTTGGTTGCACTCTTCACACACAAACACACAGTAAATGAAACGCAACCCAATGATGAATTCCTTGACAGAGCTGAGACATGCTCACCAGAGTCCATGATGGTTTTGAGGAAGAGCAGTGGTCCTGGATGCATCCCCCTTCATCCATGTCAATCCCCCCACGACCCCTAAGCTGTGCTAATCCCTGTCTGTCTGCTCACCTGCCTTTCACTCTTTTTTGGTTCTGGGTCCTTCTAATCACCCCTTTACCAAGTTTAGCTGGTCTGTCAGCCCATGGGTACAGTTTTTTCTGTCTTTCTGTGTGTCCTGGGGTGCTCCCCCCACGTTGTGGTCCGGCTACCTCTCTACTTCCATTGGCCTCCTCCATGCTGTTGACCCCACTCTAGCTGTGCCACGCTCCGGCACTTTCCTTACCTAAGCCCCCACCCCTCTTCAACCCACAAGGACACCGCAGTGGAAAAAGCCTCAAGAAGGGGCTTAAGCCTCTTACATAACACAACCCTCTTCACACTTGAATAGGTAAACATGCTCTACTTGTGGGTTGTTTGCTGTCTGATGTGTGTCCATCAAGATTCACTCATATCTGCATGAAAGTGCCTTCTCAACGCACTGTCTCACTCTTGCATGTCATCAGGTCTGTCACCTGAGATGAGTCTGTAGGCACCCTATTATGTAAAGTTTTAGAGGGTAGTTTTCATTAAAGGCAAAAACAAACAAGATACTTACTGTATACGTAAATGCCTAGTTGTTTACACTAAGATGCATTGTGAAAATACATTTCCAAAGGTGGGCCAATACATTCAGTGCATTACCCCTATTTACCCTGTCCCTGAAATCTAATTTGATTTGGATACTGATACCACCATGTCATTGACCAATTACAGCTATTAAGACACAGATGGCTAAATGATTGTTTTCATTGTATTTGTAAGATAGGACAGGCAGTGAACCATAGAGGGGGAGTGCTGCTCCAGACAGAGTGCCTCTGGAGGAACTATTTCAGGGTCTTTTTCTTTGAGGTGACTTTATTTCACCAAAGAATCTGTTCCTGTGGTTTCACCTATGTTTGGTCATTCACCCCTGTATCCAATGAGAAAATTCATCCGTAAATTAACTGAGCAGCAAACCAGTACACGTCTGAATGCCCAGTTCTGTTCAACTCCTATTGTGAAGTGGAAAAAACCCTGACGTCTGTAGTGCTGTGCTGTCACACCACATAAGCCATATCCTGTCTTCGACCACATGTTGTTTTCATACTCTCCAGGGCTACATAGCCTATTATTTCACTCTCCTTGGTTAGACAAACTCAAGTTTAGAACAAACATCCGTTACGAGTCTATCGGTAACCAGTAGTCTCTGAGACACGACTAATTTTAGCTGTCAAATTTCCAGTTAATTAATTTTATTAGCTGATGATGATGAATGAGTAGGCTATAATGGTAAAATAAAGGCCAGCAGGTGGTGGCAGTTCTCGCGAGCCATTCAGGTAAAGTGACAATATTATGGAACCTTTAAGCCTTGAAATGGGATTACCACGAGAAGTCTGCAGGTAGTCGCGGGTCACCGACCGTATGTCATGATCGTGCGTTCGGTAACCGACCAGTGGCATCCTCCCGGAGAATCCCATGACCAGATTCATGCAAAGCAAAGTCCGTCTCACGCGTCATTGCGATTATACACATTGCCACGTGCGGGGTGAAATGCAACAATACGAAAGAAGGCTATATCAAGTTTAAAACAATGCTATTTTTTATTCTGACAGCTTCAAATGTCCCGTACCAAGCCACATAGCCTTTACATGGCCACGACAAAATATCAAGATGAATAGGCTACACTAGGCTACAATGAGGTTCTTTAAACTTTTTGTATAGAATAAGACGACTCTTAATGTTAATTTAACCAACGACCTAATAATTCACAGGCTAATCTTAAATAATCAGCTTCAATAGCTACACAATATGAAACAGGTAGGCTGTTACCATCAACGTAACGGTTTCTTACCTCTACACACCGGTGAGGGAGATAGGTCTTTCATCTGAATTGCTGTTTACGTAGGAGCTCCCATTTTATTATTCCAAACTGTATCCTACTTCTCCACACCACGAGAAATGGGAAAACAGCTTTCTTCGCAGGGTGAATAACTTGCTATTGTTGTAACACCTGCTGGTTACTTGCTCGCTGATGATCCTCTACCTCTCTGTCCTCAATACGCCCTAAGAGCGACATGTGATTTCCCTGAAAAGATGTTCACGTGATTCAGAGCGCTCAGCGCTCTAACGAGAGTAAACCCGAAGTTTTGTTTCAGGTGATGTTATATGCAAATTATGCAATAAACAGGTTAGCCTATGTTTATTTTAAATCTTTTATAGAAAATGAAATATGAGAAGTTCATATCATGTTGGGAGCAAAATACACAACCTCAATGCCTTCCAATTTAATAAAGTCACCAGAAAACTCATGCACTAATGTTGGGAAATGCAAATAAAGCAATTAGACATTTCTTCTGACCTAGTTGCCAGAGATGTGCCCTAGATACTGACGCAATGCAGACATTTTTTTCTTCTAGGTTAACCAGGCTTGCATTGAGGACTTCTTAGATTTTGTTAGCCTATATTATGTTTGGGTCAGTTGACATTTTTTTTGTGCTGATGGCAGTGGTTTTCATGTCCCTTGAAATAGCCCATACATTTCCCAAGATGATTTCTGCCTATCTAGCACTTTGAAACTGAATTAGGCTAAATATTCTGAGGCCTAGCAGAAAATAAACAATCCAGAATGTGTGTCCCTCTGCTTGCAGTTTATTTGAGGCAAGCCTCATATCAAAAAAAGGTAATACTGTACGTTTATTCAAAGGATTTCTCAAATCTGTTATTTCACTGCAACCAAGTAGGCCATACAATGGGCTTCATACCTGCACCTCAGTACTAAAACTTATATAGGCCTACGTGTGTAAAACTCTGGATATACTGAAGTGAGTAAAGTCTTTTAAAAAGCAGCCTCTTTACCC
This sequence comes from Limnothrissa miodon, assembly GCA_017657215.1. Taxonomy (NCBI): domain Eukaryota; kingdom Metazoa; phylum Chordata; class Actinopteri; order Clupeiformes; family Clupeidae; genus Limnothrissa; species Limnothrissa miodon. The sequence goes on along the minus strand of JAGFZM010000337.1, from coordinate 219,140 downwards.
AGGAGCCTGTTACATCGCTGTTTACCAATATCTGTTTAGACCACTCAATGAGAAACCACATTCTCCTTTCCTTCATTGTCACTTTCTTGTCTCCATATGATATCCTCCATCAGAATATTTTGCCCATCCAGTAGATGTGATGTCTAATCCTCAGGTGGCTGGGGGGTGGCAGCAGGGGTAGAGACTGGGGTGCTCTCAGCACTCCCTCCAGGGGTCTTCAGACCCACAGAGTCTGCAGGACGAGGACATTTTTAGCGTAGCCAAGAGATTCATATCAGATTAGCATAAAATTCTTTATCTTGTCCACAAATACACTTTTTCTAATAGCAAATGTCCAAGGTCTCTGCCTTGAGTCCTACCTTTTCTCTTTGTCACCTTCTTGACCTTCTCTTTCTTTTTCTTGTCTTTGGCTCCATCACCAGGTGTGGGTGTAGGGGTTGGGGTAGGTGGGGTGGATGTAGTGTCAGGGACCTCTGGGGTTGGGGTTGGGGTCGGGGGAGTTGGTGTGGCAGGAGCTGGTTTTGGGGTGGCTGGTGCTGGCGTCTCTGCTGGTGTTGGAGTTGGTGGTGTGGGTGTTTTAGGTGTAGGAGTCTTGGGGGCCTTGGGGGTTGATGGTTTAGGTGTCACGGGTGGTGGCTGGCCAACTATCACATTGCCTTGAGCATCAGTCAAATAGGTTGTCACGCCCTGATCACCCAGACTCTCTGTCACTTTCATCTGGCAAGGAAGATTAGATGCAGAGTTTACATGCACACGTTTACATTCACACATAGAGCTTTCACACAGACACACACCTGTCATACTTTTTTTTTTTAATACTAGTCAAATAAAATAGACATTACCAGTTTGCAAACTAGACTATAAGTTAGATATTTGTGATTATATATTGTAGACCATAAACATTTTCAAATATTATTTTATGTCTGATCGCTGTTCCCTTTCCCTTTAAGAACTGATCTGGGCATAAGTCACAGTCTGCTGTGAGTGAACTCTTTGTTCTTGCTAATACTAATAGTCAAAATTTCATTCGACTGAAAGCCTATGTTTTCCGGTCAGTGACTTCTTTCAATGGCCGCACACACTCATGGCCTGACAATGTAGTCATCCAATGAAATGGCTTGTCACATTCTCTAATATGCAGCTCCCACACACACACACATATATAATTTATGTATTCTACAAATGACCAAACTGACACAAACACAGACTGAGTGCTGGGTAGCTTTGTTTTATCCAGAAGTATGTGGTCAGCCGTGGGATTAGTGAGAGAAATTTTGTAATTGTGTTAATCATGATTGTGAAATTAGGCACCGAATCTCAAACAGGACTTGAGTGGCCTTTCAGTGCTGTATACACTGTATACACCAATGTACATCAAATGTATTGTACAATTATGTACTTATAATACATACAGTAGTATATAAGTACATATAATAATATAGTCATATAAATATTATATGTATATAGGGGTGTTTGTGATCATATAAATAGTCCTAGATTTATATGAAAATCTATCTACAATTCAGAAATTGCCACCTTCCACTGATATTCATTTGTATGTTTTACAAGCAATTCAATGTGTGTTTTCAGTAAGACTTAAAACTTTTTTTACGATCCATAATGAATTTGATGAATGATGTAATTGAGATATCAATGGTTTTCATTAGGACATTAGGAATGACCGAGCTGAAAAGTGGATTCCTATATTAGGTCAGGTGATCAGACAGCAGCACGGACACGGATCACATGAAGGACCAGATGAAGACAGTACGAAAAAATAGGAAGAAAGAACAACTGGCAGGCCACGGTGAGGTGAGACATGAAAGAGATAGTTGCACACACACACACACACACACACAGAGAAAGTACCATATCACAAGAACAGGACACATTGAATTCACACAAAGAAGAAGTGAGGGAATACGTGCTCCGTTTATTAGAAAGAGGTGACAGACAAAGTGATGTCATAGTCTTTATTGTGACATAGCAGGGTATGTCATAGAGGTCAGTGCAGTGATAAAGCACATTATGCCATTATCTCTGTGCACTGTAACAGGAAGTGCAATCCTTACTATTATGCTGTGATTTAGAGGGTGACATCAAAGTCTATGCAGTGTGTAAGAGAGTGATGTGACTACGCATCTCTATGCAGTGAAAGGAAGTGATGCAATTGTTGATGATAATGCAGGAAGTGTGACTGACATGGGACACACATTGAAACACAAGAAACATTTATAATCCACTGAACAAAACATTTAAAAGAGATTCTCGACTTGAACAAGACACCATGATTCCTCTGAGTCAAACGTATGGAGGCAACATTCCCCTCACATTTTGAACATCTGCCCTCATTTCCTCAAACACTTGCGCATGCACACCACAGTGCTGCAAACCCCCCTTACAAGCAACAAAAGGCATTCACCAAAACAGGACACACAGTCAAACAATCAGGAACTTGCCTCATTTTAGACTTCATACTATTCCATCCCAACCCATTTAGTCCAGTGTAAATTTTATATATTCATTATATAGTTATTTTTGAGAGTAGATATGACATTTTTACCAAAAGTTGTTTTGGTATTTCAAATTTTTATGAGTATTTCAACATTTGATTAGCCACATTTGAGCAACATTATTCATACAGTACCTAAATTGAGCTCCGTCTGTGAAGCACCTGCATCTGTAAACCTCTGTCTGTAAACCTTTGCTCTGTGCTGTGGAAGCCCAAACCCATTTTAGCCCCTTTAGCTCTTTTCCCTTCTATATTGCACTAAAATACTTTGAAAGAGGGTAAATATAATAGCGCTGAGGTCTAACACACAGCACTAAAAACCTAGCAGCCTACGCATACTTATCTCAACACCTCTGTTGCTTTTATACATATTTACTTAGTTATCAGGATCCCGTGAGTTTACTTCCTTTTGACGGGGGGATTTGCCTCGTCAGGGATGAACACACTTACGGTGAATTCACCACTCTCTGTGCCGTACTTGTTCTTCACCAGGATGCTGTACTTGCCGGAGTCCGATGTGTTCACCTCAGAGATTGTAAAACTGGCAAACTTGCCCGATTCAAACTTAAGGATGTAGTGGTCGTCAGACACCATCTCTCTCTCATTCTTCAGCCAGGTGACCTCTGGAATTGGATCACCTGAGATGTTGCAGGTCAGATTGAGGGCCTGTGTGAAGACAAAAGATATAGAGGCAGGGCAAAAGAAGCGTAGTTTGAAATTCCATATTTATTCATATAATAATTATTACTTTAATATAACTATTTTACACAGATTTACACACAATCACACACACACTGACCTTGCCCTCCTGGATGGTGACCACATCTGGTAAGCCACCTGCAACACGAGCACGATCTACAGAGACAGAGAGTAGCAAGATCAGCGTATTATTAAATTGATCAATAATCAGTGGCACACATTTAAGTGATTGACAGCTTGAAATGTACTCACTTCTCTCTGCAATGGCTGCCGCTCTACACAACAAAGGGGAAGAGAGGAAGAGAGAGAGAAAATTCAAACACGTTAGAATAGACATCGTTCCAACATTATATGCAAATTCTCTTAACACTCTCTTCCTAATGTAATGGATTCCAACTAGCCTAGCTGTGCGTGTAGAACATTAGTAAAGCTTCCCTCCTAACACTTCAAAGAGCGTCCAAGTCAGTTGACTGGGGGCCTGGGCTTTTCGGTCGACTGGTTATGGCGCTCATCTCCTAATCCCTGGTTGCTGTGTTGTTGTGAGGTAACGGGTTCGAGACTGGGGCTGGACTGCGCAGGATGACCTCGCTTACATTGGTGCCGTGAACCGGGACGAGAGTGAAGTTTAGGGGGGTGAGTGTAATGGATACCAGCTAGCCTAGCTGTGCGTGTAGAACATTAGTAAAGCTTCTCCTCAAAGAGCGTCCTAGTCAGTTGACTGGGAGCCTGAGCTTTTCGGTCGACTAGTTAGGGTGCTCGTCTCCCAATCCATGGTTGCTGTGAGTTGTGAGGTTGCGGATTCGAGCCTGGGGCTGGACTGCGCAAGATGACCTTGTTTACACTGAGAGTGACTGAATAATAAATTATTATTTTGTTGTTCTTTTGCTGTTTGTCATAACAGTAATAATGATTTTGTCTTGCAAACAAAAGAAAGACATTCCCTGACTTCAAAGCTTCAAAAAAGGAAATTGCATGACCGCACAAGCTGGCAACATCCTAGAAGTGACACAGACACTGAGTTGAAAGTTTCACATCCATCATATTTGGACTTACTTAAGTCTCTGGAACTCTGCATAGGCATCATCGAATGCTGCAAAGACAATGTAATACATTATAAGCCATTCCCTTACGGCAGATGAAATCAAAGTGTGTGTGTGTGTGTGTGTGTGTATGTGTGTGCGCGCGCGCACATAAATGCACATGTGCTTGTGCGTGTGTGTTTGTGTGTGTTGTTGTAGTAGTAATGGTGGTTGTAGTAGAAGTAGTAGAGATCACGCACCTTGGCCAGACAACTCCACAGTCCTCTGCAGGCCTCCTTTGCCATCGAAGAACTCAATGGCGTACTTGCCCTTGTCCTTCTCCGTAGGCTCTGTGATCTGCAGCCACAGCTGCTCTCCCACCACACCACTCTTAATGCGGTCACTGAAGGCAATTGGGGAATCTCTGAACACACAACACACACATACACACACACACACACACACACACACACACACACACATAGGGAAAGGAAAGAGTTAAAAGTCGTACACACATTCTTATACCCATCAGTCTCTCACAGTCGCAGTGGGAAATGTACACATACTTGTAATGCCAGGTCACATGCAGGTCATCATTATAGTAGTTGACAAAGGTGTACAGTCTAATGCCTTCCTCATTGCTCTGGATCTTCAGTGGGGTAGATGAGTTGGCTGTCAGCACACAACAGATACACACACACACACACACATACAGATATTCAGTTTTTGGACAGATTCTTAAAATCATTCTCAAAACTCATTCAGAGAACATAAACATGAATCCATGTAAGCGTTGATGAAACAAGTTCTTATAAAGTCACACAGAGTTTACTGAATATATTAAAGAACTTACCGATCGCACTAAACACTTCATTCATCAGGTCTTTGAACCCTGAGGACAGGAAACAAGACACATTATCATCAGTGCTGAAGACAAGGTACAGTACATCCATGTGTGACTGTGTGTGTGGTTCATTTTGGAATGTGTGCTGTGTGTGCGTGTGTGTATGTGTGCTAGAGTGTGTGTTGTATACTACCTTGGTCTGTAAGGTTGAGTGTGGATGTATCTTTTCCCCGGTCATCCTTCACGATCACTTCATACACTCCTGCATCCTTCTTGGAGATCTGATTCAAATACAGACGCCATACTCAGAAACAGAAATAAAGTATGAACGAAAAAGAACAAAGTTCCACCTTAGATGCACTATTTTATAAAGGATGGTGCGTAACACTGTTCGGAAAAGCTGGGCTTTTCTCCCCTGCTAATGATGCTGCAGGTCATGGATCTGATGCAGAAAGCAAAAAAGCCCAAATTCTAAAACTCCTAGATAACAACACGCAATTCACAGAAATAGAGACGCCGATCATGAAAAAATGGACACAACTGATGGAACACTGCAGATTACGGTGACAAAAAGGACAAATTGCAATTCTGTTAGATAGATGGATTGATAGATAGATAGACGGATAGACTGATTGACAGACAGACAGGTAGATGTAAATGTATTTAGGCAAGCAAAGTCACAGGCCACATGAACCAAACTGATTAGAGATTAGGGCTCCAAACTTTGAGTTTCTTCCAGATGGTGTCATCACCGGGGGTTGCACCAGTTCGCTGCAATCAGACACATTAATTATTTGCACGTGCTTTATGTTAAAAAAAAACAAAAAAAAAACGGTTTAATCATATTAATGGAAAACACCATTTTTGTTGATATGGATTGTGAATCATTAAAAAATAAATACATAAGTTAATTAATTGAACAAAACTGTGAAATAATCAGAGAAAACTGATCGTCAGGCGTTAGGCCATTAGTTAATACATGTGAAATATTGAATGAGATTCAAACAATACAATAGAGGTTAAAAGAACACTGAAAAAGCAATTCTTCTTTGGTATACCTATTTTATGTTAATAGTTAAATACTGTATAGTTACATTATTAAACAAGGGAATAAAAAATGTAGAGTTACTAATTCATATTAGCCATGTTAGCCAGCTAAATGTTATTTCCTATGTGAGAGTTCTTAACCTTTCAGATGTGTTCAGGTTCAATCTGATCCATTTCTTGAACACCTTTTCCTTCAATAAATATGTATTTAGGTCATGATGCTCAAACAGTGACCTCTACAGCTGCTAATTTTTCAACTGAGTTCAAGTCATGTCAGCTGAGTCAAGTCAATGTCAGCTCTTTATAGCAAACACATTCACACAGACAATCGAACTCCTCCATTCCATGGCGTCATGATGGCCTAATAGTCTTTATAACACGGCACGACAGGAAGGAACACATTTAATTTACAGCAGATGGTGGAAATCTGTTCAACCACTTAACCAATAATAATCTCACTGAAAATCATCACTTAGGAATCATACCTGTGATCAGAACACAAAAAAGTCTGGTGTACAAGGATACTATGGCCCGAAATGACATAATCCACCTGTGGAATATAGCACAGTGTCCCTCTGTGTGCATTTCCTCACCTGTGCGATCTCCAGGTAGAGCATTCCCTCGCTGAAGTCTAGTTTCTCGTTTGCCTGGGCCTCACGGCCATCTTTGTACCACAGAGCAACAGACTCCTTCTTCATGTTGCCAACCTAAACAGATAAACAATACCATTGACTTCTCATACATACTGGTACTGTATGTAAACACACAGTCTATTTTCTTTCTTTCTTTCTCTCTCTGTCTCCCTCTCTCTCTCACACACACACACACACACACACACACACACATTCAGGGACTTACCTTGCACTTCAGTCTTACAATGCAGTCGGGGGTAACCTCGTAGCCAAGGTACTCGACAAAGTGAGGACCTGCAGGATGTTTGAGTTTGGTGGAAATGACTCACAAGAAGACTAGGCCCATATCAATAGAATACAAGTACCCTTAAACCCATTCACTGGGATTGAGATTGACTGGACTGTATTCACCTTGCTTTCTGATCCATTCTTTCCTCTGGAATTCTGACTCCTCTTTCAGCTTCTTGAAAACTGGGGAAAGAGAAATGCTTTGTTAAAATAAAATAACACAAGTGTATTTGTCTGTGTATGTGTGTGTGTGTGTGTGTGTAGGTGTGAGAGAGAGAGAGAGAGAGAGAGAGAGAGAGAGAGTGAGTATGTGTGCATTTACCATCGCCAATGAGCACCAGGCTAGACTGGTTGGTGGCTTTTCCGTCTTGCAGCTGGAAGGTGTATGTTCCCTCGTCCTGATTGCTCAGTGTGTCCATAAACATCTCAATCACACCAGTGTTCTTGTCAAAGTTCATCTTGTATTTCTGGAGGTGCACACAAACATCAACCATTTTTTTCTAATTTCGCTTCTTATTAGCATTTTTAGAAACACATTATCAGACATGGCATTTGTTACTGTGTGAGCATGTGCATGTATGTGCGATATACCGTATGTTTGTTTGTTTGTGTGTGTGTGTGTGTGTTTGTGTGTGTAAAGGACTGAAAAGGCTCTCACATCTCCCTGGGAGATAATATTGTCGTTGAAAACATATTCCACTTTTCCATTAGCGGAGATCTTCTCAGCCTGCAGCCAGAAGCGCACTCTGCCTTTCTCCTGCAGCTCCACGGCCAGCTCTGTCTTCAGTGGAATAACTGACCACACACATACAAACACCCATCAGCTGCTGCCAAGCACACTTTGCTATAACATACTACTTGCATAAAGCTCAATAAACTCACTGGGGAATTTATGGTCGTGGCTGATTTTCAGCAGTTCTTTCAGCCCTGGAAGGAAAAAGGGAAATTTACACCATATTAAATTATTATAAAATGCTTCTCTTCTATACACCTTGTTTCCTCCCGCATTTTTCCACTCTCTTAATGTCATTCTCTCATTCGCTTCTATATGCACACACACACACACACACACACACACACACACACACACACACACACGCACGTGTCATCTCAGTTTCTCCCAAACACACACACAACCACTAACCCTCTTCAGTAAGAGTGTAGCTGCCAGATGAGCCATCGGTGTGTGAGACCAGGCAGGAGTAAATGCCAATGTCCTCCACATCTGGAGTGTTAAAGATGGCTCTTGACCTGTGACAGAAACACACCTAGTTATTTACAAACACCACACATACATGCAAACATACAGCAACATGTTGGTGTGCTCTTATCCACTCACTTGCCCCCTTTGGTTTCAATGGTCATGCGCGTGTTCTCCGTCATCTCCTCATAGTTCTTGGACCAGACGAACTGGGAGTCGGGCGTGAGTGAATCACACTCAAAGATGAGTGAGATCACACCATCGTCATCCACGTCCACCACCATGTCCTTAGTGCCTAAGGAGACACATGGAGAGAAAGAAAAAGTAAAGAGGAAAAAAAAGATGAACAGAAAAAGAAAGAGGGCAAGCTGAGAATGTGAGGATATGCAGGCAAACTATACATTGATAACCACTCCAGGTTAGTGTTTTTGGAAGAGTATATACTTATATACTCTACTTAGCTTAGTATTATACTAGATGTAGTAAGCTAATGTGAATTGTGTAACTGTCTCCTACCGGGTTTAGTGATGGCCAGGACGGGTTCTGTGGGTTCTGAAGGCTTGCTCACTCCAGCTTTGTTCTGAGCACGCACGCGGAACACGTACGTCTCACCCTCCTTCAAGTTACTGACCTGCACGGAACAACAAGTGGGGGTATTGTGTCCGTTAGGTCTGATAATCTTCTCCAGAGCATTTATCTATTTTATTTATGTAATATGGTTGGGGATGGAAGATGGCAACCTTAATGTATCTGTTGGGGCAGGCCTTCTCGTTGACACTTCTCCAAGACTCAAAGTCCGCCTCGGCCTCCTTGATGTCGACATAGTAGCCGTTCACCTCATCGCGGCCTTGGTACACTGGAGGTTTCCATAGCAACACCAGGGAGGTCTTCCGCACCTCCAAGGCCTGGAGGTCATGGGGAGGCCCTGTGACACAGGAGACAGTGAAGAATTTAACTCCATTTGTTAATGAGTACATAAATAACACAGACTGGCTGCAAAAGGTCAAACCAGACATACGGCACACATGGACAGAAACCTGTAGCATACTTTACCTGGCACAGCGATGGTCCACTCCTTACACTCAAAGATCTCACTGGGGAGAGATGGGATACCAACACCCGCCATATTTGCAGCACGGACCTGGAACTGGTATTTCACATTCTCCCTCAATTCAGACACCTGGAAATGTGAAAGACAGAAATTAAAACTATAAAAGACAGAAAAAAACTATAATAACAGCCCCACTGGAACACATGCAGCAACTGCCATAGCTTGCAAACCAAAATGCCATAGTGACTGCTAATTGGAGTTTCCCTGCATTATGCTTGAGCTGTGAATCCGCCCAATGTTTCTTCCTAGACTAATACACAATTAAACCCTGTTGTTCACAGGCTCTCCTCTATGAAACACAATAAGACAAAATTATTTCTAAAGGTGCTGTATAAATACAATCAAATTAATTTGAATAACCAGCGACTTTTTCAAATACATACGTAACATACAGTCACAAAGACTCACTCTGTATGCTCTTTCGCTAACAGATTTGATGTTGGCCTCATGCCATTTCCCTGGCACGCCACCAACGACCTCCCGGTAGTCCACAAAGTAGCCAGTGATGTCCGCACCTCCAATGAAAGCCGGCTGCTTCCAGGCCAGGACCATGGAGTCCCTCACACACTCCAGCACAGTGATGTTGAAGGGGGGAGTAGGGGAGGCTGGGATGGTGGGACGAGAGGATTAGCAGTTAGCATGGGGAGGACTAGCATCACTGAACATGTTCCGTGTGTTCAGAATGTGTACTGCTCATCTACAGATCATAAAACTCATCTTAATAACTCCTAAGCGTATATATTTAAGAACATCTCTCTTTGCATTATGTGTAAACATCTGGGTTAGCTGTTATGTGGGTTGCTAACACTTTTTTCATATAATTGTGTTCGGAAGTGTTTACACACACTACAATCAAAACACATTTACGCTGTGTATATGTGTGTGTGTTTGTGTGTGCGTGTGTGGGTGTGGGTTGCTCTTGGTAATATTATAAGGCAGTGGTATTTGTGAGTTAACGTGCTAGCTTTGGCAGAAGTGATCAGAGACTAAGGAGGAGGAAGGTGAACTGCTGTAGCATGTATTGGAGACTAAAGAGCCACTTTAATGCTCCATGGTCTCCAGGTGACTGATGAGCTGTGACTCAAACCAGTGCACGTTATTACAACACCTTACCTCAGGGCAGATGTACTTTCAGCTGTTATTTGCTAGGAATGAGGTGCATGTTTTTCTGCCTTACCTGCATATTTATGGGCAAAGGTGTACAATAAAACACCCTGGTTTTCTTCCAGTACATAGATTCAAGTGATTAATAAAATACTGAATACAAGATTCTGTGTTAGGGATTTTCCATGTTTAGAGGGCTATCTTACAGCTAGAAATATGGTGGAGAACTACTGGAAATGTACGAAGCTAAATATTCTAGTGTTGTGATGCACATACAGAAAGTGAAAAACAAGTCATTAAGGTAAAAGCTGAGAAATTGAATGAAAAGTTGGAGAAAACACAACTCCTAGGAATTCTTTCATAAGAGTAAAGATCCAGAGAGTTGTTGATGAGGAAAGTGAAGTGATTTTTTCCGTCTCCCACAGATGCTCACCTTCCGAGTCTCTTCGGGCCTTGTCTCTGCCCTGACCAGGCGACTCGCCTACTGAAGACTTACGTGCCTGACCCCTGCCCTTTGCTTTGGGAGCCCTTTGCGTCTGTGGCTCAGAGAGTGTCTCTTTTACCTGCTCTGGGATCAGCCCAGCCGTGGGCTCTCCCAACGGACCAGCACCGTGCTGATGGCCTGACTGGGGGTCTGACTCAAAGGCCCCTGTTTGGGTGCTCTTGTCTTTGCCCGCTTCCCTGGGGGGCAGGTGGGCGCTGGGTTCATCCGCCCAGCTCACGCTGCCCCTCTTGGGCCCTCGGCCCCTACTGAGTGCACTGTGCAGGCCCAGAGGGCCCCCCTCCCCGGCCCCGGTCCCCCCATCAGCAGATTGAGCTCTGAGCATTAGCGCGGTGTCAGGAGGGCTTTGGGGGGGCTCATGCCTGCCTCCCCTACGTGGGCTGTGCTGGGTTAGTCCGACCCCAATACCCCCTGTTTCCAGACACACACCATGAGGAATACCGCCCCCTACAGGAGTTAGCAGAGAACAGCAAGAGAAGCAGATCTTAACATCAGGCATTGATATACTCATACAGACACAACATACAATTGCAGCTAGACACATATTTATAGTTATGACAGGGTAAATGGTAACAATGCATCTATGTCTACACTGATCACACACTGTAAAGAAATTCCCACACTAAAGACAGACATATTATAAGCATTTGAGAGGCATTTGAGAAAGCATTAAATGCTATAACACGTACAGTCACACCTTTGTTGATTATGGCTAAGGTAGAGGGACACATCTAAGTTACAACACTAGCACTAGTCTTCATCTGGCTGTAGAAAACAAAATGAAGACGAGATGACTGAAAGGAGACATCTGAAGTGGCTTTCAAGCAGTGATGAACAGGCAGAATGAGAGAATAAAGAGGAAAAGAAAGAAAAAAGATAAAGTGAAAGAGGAGGAAGGACACAGTTTGAAGGAACAGAAAGAGTGAAAGGAAAGAAGAGTGAAAATTTGGAAGAATGAAGGAGAACACAGGGAGGGAGTGAATGTCAGAGGAGAGGGATTCTCAGTGCTGAGTGAGTGAGTAAGCTGGAATTTTGTGTTAAAAGCACAAACAGACTTTGCACCAAACCTTGCTTGAAAATGATACAGCATCTAGTTATGAAGCCAATAGATTCACTCTACTATAAACGATCTCAGACAGTTCTTAATTCATTTCAACCGTGTATATCTACCATCTGAGACATTACAAAAGTTACATAAGTTCCATGACTGTAACTTATGATGTGATTATGACTATTAATATTTTTTTATGATTATGACTGATTTTATAGAGTAATATAATATTTTTTCATGCTCTATACAACAATCATACAGATGTATGTTTTCCAAACAGCCATGTTATTGTTTTATGTAATCATTCATAATTAGTTCAGAGCAAATCCATTGGCATTTTAACCAGACGCGTTCCAAAGGTTCCTTTAAGAGCATGCCGCTTGGCGCAAAGGTTTCGGGAGAGGCGTGGGGCAGTGCACAGTGAGGGTTAAACAGGAGCCAATGACAGCGAGGGTGTGGGGGTGGGGGTGTGTGTTACATGTGTGCTGGTGCTCGGGCCAGGTGTGTGTGTGAGACACAGCGAGCGCACGGAATGTGAGGTGGAGCGGTGACCGGATGGAACGGCAGGTGAGCTGGTATTGTAACCGACCGCTACGTTGGATCACACGACCCAATCTAGAGGAAGTGTACAAGTCCTGACCCCGCCACTGGTGCATGTTGGGTGAGGCAGTGAACCGGGTCTGGTATTACAGACGGTGCAGCACTGTGAGCGTCGTGAGTTAAACCATGATGTGGAAGAACACCGAACACTGGGACAGGATTGAAGGTCTGATGACACACAGACTTGGGACGCTCCAGATGAAGAGAGGGAAGAGAGAACTAACTGATGGAGAGAACAGCATATGAACGAACACAAAAGGCCGGCCTGGAGAGAAACCTGACACTCCCAGACATATCTGGACTACGCTAAAGAACTCAAAATACTAAAGAACCTTTAATACTGGCATCACGTCACCCTTTGGTGCCGTGCGCCTTTTGGCAGACTCACCGATGGCAGCCTTAACCTCGATGGCCTCTGATTCCTGAGAGCATTCACTGAGCCCTGCAGCGTTCACAGCACGCACCCTGAACACATAGCTCTCACCTGTGGTCAGGCCGTGGCACACGAACCTGAAGAGCAACACAGGCGACTGTTACAAAACAGACCACTGGCATCGGTGGCACCCAGGTTGCGCCCGGTAGGTGCTGCGTCTGCTCTGGTACCTTGTGCATTTGACGGGCTTGTTGTTGCAGGGCTCCCATTCGTTTTTGCCGGCAAGGCTGCACTCGATGTAGTACCCAACCAGCTCCTTGGCGTTCTTCGACGCCTCCCATGACACCACAACGGAGGTGTCCGTGTTACGCGTGGGAACAACCCGACCAGGGGCAGATGGGATATCTGAAAGCAAATATACACAGAGGGAGAGAAGTGAAGTTTAGGTCACTAAAAGTCTGGATATTTTTTATTGAGATTTTATACAATGCCCACGTTTCTATACGATGCCTAAAATACTACAATGTATTATGGGTACAACGACATGTGTATGTTTGTAGGCTGTATTCTATAGCCAAAGAGTGTAGTCTGTAGGCCATGTTGCATCCATCATTCCAGCAGCTGCAATGAAAGCCTGAAAGCACGTCCCTTCGGTGCTGCATGCTGTTGCGGTGGTGCAGTAGCAGGGTTTTACGCCGCTCCACTAACTCACCCAGCTTGTCTCCGGCAGTGATGGCCTCTGTAGGCTCTGAGGGCTCCCCGACCCCTGCGGAGTTGCAGGCACGCACACGGAAGCTGTAGGCCTTCCCCTCGGCCAGGTCGAACAGAGCGAAACGAGGAGACTTCACTGGGATCTCAGTGTTGACGCGCTGCCAGCTGTCTGTGCCTGCCACACACTACACACACACACACACACACGCATGCAATGTGTTTTTAACAATAGCTAATCATTAACCACCTCTCAACTGATGTCTACCAATAACATGTGAAATGAACGGCAGGGAAAACGTAGTGTTTATGTTTGCTGGGATGTTTACCTTCTCCACATAGTACATAACTCCCTCGCTTTTCTCACCAGGGGGCTTCCAGCTCAAGACTACATAGTTCTTGGTGGCCTCAATAATAGTTAGTTCACATGGCTTGCTGGGCACCACGGCCTCTGAATAGAAAACCCAGAAAGAGAAGGATCACATTTGAGAGGCTATTCAGTTCAATACCTACATCACCAACCAGCGTCTAAAAGTAAGCAGCCGTTATTAATTCAATTGATGTGGTATTTCTAATTCCATCAATGAAAGGTCTTTTCCAACCTGATGGCTCTTCCTCGGTGACGATGATCTGGCCAGTCCAGGGAGCAGAGGTGCCTGCCAGCACACGGGGAGACAGATAGAGAAGTTAGAATGGGAGAAGGGGGAGACACATGGAGCATTTGTCAAACATGAGGCACAGCTTCTATTCCCCAGCATGGTGAGCCACTGAGTGGAGAGAAGGGGCTGGGGTTTTAGGGGACGTGCTTGTTACCTTTGCGGGCGCGGTCGGCGGGGTCCATGGCGGCGACAGGCAGAGAGGCGCGGGACGGGTGGCTCATGCCAGCCTTGTTGACGGCGCGCACCCGGAAGGTGTAGCTGCGTCCCTCCACCAGGCCGGTGACTGGGTATCGGGCAAACTTGACCGGAGTGTCATTACACTGGATCCAGTGAGTGGTGCCAACCTCACAGCTAGCATAGGAGGTCAGAGAGAGGGAGAGACTGGGGTCACTGAAAGGTTAATGCACAGTGTTGAGATACATGAGAGGATGGTATGAGAATATGAATTATGGAGCTGCCACGGCGATAGCAAATGCAATTAGCCTTTATTCAGAGAGGTCAGTGGAGGTAGCCAGGAAACAAGTGGTAAAGCAGGAAGCAAGTGGAAAAAAAGATGGATTGGAATGGGTTGCAAAACCCCCATGTACCTAAAGTTTGACCAAAAGATAGGCCTACACTCTACTCAGTTTGGCTACACAGTTAGCTGCTGAGTGTTAGAAACATTATGATCCTAGTGATCATACTAAGCATTCAGTGACCTCAGCAAAATGGATATCAAAATAGTAATAGATTTTTGTAATGAAAAAAGCAAAAAAGTAATTGGCTATAAGACTATACTATATACTAGTGTGTACTGTGCTCCGGTTGTATTTTAGAACTGACCGGTCCACAAAATAACCCATAATTGGGCTGTCACCATCCACAGCGGGCTGCTTCCAGGAAATGATGATGTAATCCTTGTTGGAATCCTGGCACTCCACATCCAGAGGAGCCGCAGGGGCACCTGCCACCTCCGCATCCGAATCTGCCACACACAGACACGGCCATGTGTTCACAAACGCATACACTATACAGACTATAGAAAATACACTCACGGTACACACATAGACACATGAACACCCACCCTCAGGTACATGTACCCACACTAGATCACATACATGATGGACTCAGGTGGACAACACAAGCACACAACATACAGTGCTGTATGTGTTTGTAAATGAACATACACACCTCAATCAATGGCCCACACGAGACCTCGCACATACACACATGTCCACTGGAGGGAGTGCTTTGGTATCCAATTACACTTCGATTCTATTTCTGCATTTAGCAGAACTGTGTGTGTGTGTGTGTGTGTGTGTGTGTGTGTGTGTGTGTGTGTGAACCACAGCACTCACGTGCCCAGTGCTCTCTGGTATGACTGTGTATGGATACATGACTGCATCTACAGTTCCTTATGTACAGTACATAGTGCACACTGCCAACAGCCTTTTGTAGAGAGACTCACACTCCTCACACACACACACATATTCACACAGTCCCTTTATATCTGTCTCTGCACTGTATCACTCTTTTATTTCAGAACCTTGACACCATACACAGCTGTGGTTAGTTGACATCCTATTCTTGGCAAGGACAGCGGATCCCACAAGGCTTTATATTGAGTGGGAGACAGAGCCTGAGTAATCCAGGAAGTGAAAGGTCACTTACTGTGAATGGGACAGATTTTATCAACAATGTTTTCCATTTCAGAGAAGCAAATGGACCATCCAAGTGTCTGTGTATTTGTGTCTTAGTCTGTGTGTGTGTGTGTGTGTGTGTGTGTGTGTGCGCGAGTTTGTGTTTGTGTGTGTGTGTGTCTGTGACTGTGAAAGAGAGATATAACAAATAATGTGTATACCCCTTACATGTCACGTTAATACACACACCACAAACACACACACACACACACAGCACACTGGCAAACCTTCACCGGTGTCAAATTAGACCTTGTTAGCGTGCCCTTGCCAAGATTTTAATATGTCCTTCTCTACTTAGCCCTGGTCTGACTGACACATCCTTATCTCTTCCCTAGTCTATTGACCACCCCCACACTAGAGGCCAAGTTAACCCTCCAAAGACCACTGGTGCTACTTAACAAGGCCTTACTAAATGCACATGGACCTCCTGGAGGAGTACATTTACATTTATGCATTTAGCAGACGCTTTTATCCAAAGCGACTTACAAAAAGAGGATAACAAATCAAGCTACATAGCAGAAACCTTAAAGAGCATAGTGCTAGGGAATAGTGCTTCAGTTCAATTTAGTGCTAGGATAGAAGATGAGTAAGGAGAAAAGTTCCCTAAACTCCCCTCCACTGTTTCCACTAGGCACAGCAAAACTCACCTTAAATGTAGTGCCTTAACAATTGTAATGCATTATTGTCTTGTAATGTAATAACATAATGTGATAATTGCTACTAATGTTTACTTGAGGTTAACTTGAGTTTTGTTTACTTATATATAGAAGAAACCTCTGAAGAGGCCCAAATATGCTGTTAAGGAGCTGATGAGACCAAATCAAACAAGGGTAAAACAATGACAAAGAAGCCATGTTTGCCACCTCTGACAAAGACGTAGGCCGAGTGTGACTCGTAGCCAGACTTGGTGATGACGCGCAGTGTGTACAGGCCCTCGTCCTCCTTGTTGAGGTGTGTGAGTGTGAGCATGGCTCTCTCGCCACTCCAGTGCATCTGAACCCATTTAGAGGGAGTCAGGAGCTTATCTATGGCCAGAATGGAGCAGAGTGGACAGCATATCACCATCAGAGACATCTCACCACAGAAATATTATTCCAACAGAATTAAAGAGAAACTAACTGACTGTGGATAAAATTACTAATTTAACCATTAAAAAACTATTTCTGGTAATATTTATATTTCTTTTGCATTGAGCAGTTTAATAACTGACACTGGCATTGTTATTATTTTGTTCAATTACATTTTTTCGCTAATTTCGGTAGACAAATGTGTCTGACAAATGCCATGACCACAACCACATAACGGCATCTCAAATAACTTACCATCTCTGTACCACTCAATCTCTGGTTTGTAGCGCTGCAGGGACGGGTAGATGACAACAGTGCAACCCAAGCTCATGGTCTCGCCCTCGCGGCCAAAGGACACGTCAAACTTGTCCACAATGTGGGTCTCGAAGGTGATGCCATATTCGCACACCCAGCCATCTGCCAGATGATTAAACACACACAGTCAGCTGTGATGCCCAATGCCAGAGGCTGCCACTCTCACCAGTCATGGCCAGCCCTTAGGAATCAGATCTGATCCGAGATCAGATTCCACCAGGCCGCCAAGAACATGGCCAGCAGCAGCCTGAGAACGTAGACTGCAGATCAGGTCTGACAGACACAAGGGGAGGAGGAGAAGGAGGAGGAAGGCGAGCTTGGAGATCAGACATTGAAAGGACATTGCTACTGTGAGGATACACAAACAGTCCAAAGAGAAGAAGAAGAGCTTGGAGACACCCAGAGACACAGTGGACCCTGTAGAGGTTATTCCGTGTGCAGACACACACACACACACACAGACACGGACATCAGCAGTGTGCTAGAAGAGACAGACATCATGTGCAGCTTTTAGGACATGGACTATTTCCATGCAGACATTCTTAATACATAGAAGAACGTCTAGAAGAACACCAAACAAAATGTTACATGACAAAACTTCCAAACTTCCAAACTCTATCTCTCTCTTTCTCTCTCTCTCTCTCTCTCTCACACACACACACACACACTCACAAAGAAAAACACACAAACAAATTAACATTTTGCTCTTCACAAATATGTATAAACACACAATAAGCCTGCTTATGTTTACAACCTGCAGTTCTACACTAAATCAATTTCATAAGAGGCTTTTTACTTTCACTTAAACAAGCTAGAATCATGCTGCACTCTTCACAGACCAGTTCAGACTAGCATAAACAAACATCATATATCTCTCATTAATATTCAAAAGATAATTTATTTTAACTTATGTAAATTATGTGATAACTCAAAACTGTAGTAAATACTATATCGTAACTTAACAAATCCAAAACCACAAAATGCATAATAAAATAGTAAAATTTATCATTTGTATTGAATACAACAGGTTTCCCTTTCAAGTTTGTTTTTCGAAAGACTGAAGAGTGGAGGAAAAAAGATTCCAGAAATGATTACAGACAAACAGACAACCGATCATGCACACAAACATGGGTTACATTCAAGAGGGAGAAGAAAACTTATAATTTCACCCAACACAGAACACAGAACCCACATAAAAGTAACAGAAATAACAAAGAAGCAGTCACCCAGGAAAGAGCGAGGGCTCAGTTACCTTTTTCGGAGTTTGCCTTTTCTGCAATGCATCCAGCGGACAAAAGACAAAATCAGCCGTTAGCATGGCAGAATTAGCATGTTAGCTCAAGTCAGAGACCCCTGCCCCTCTAGTGGGGTTCACATTGATGGAGCAAAGGGCACTATTTGACACCTGCACAAGCACTAGCCAGCGGAAGCACATCTCATCGGATCTTATTGCATTTAGACTCTGTGTGCTCTCAATGTGATGCCACACACACTAAAATCAAAAAAATCAACACAGAATAAAAGCAGTCAGCAGCATGCTTTACTTTCATAAAACTTACGTTGGCTGGGAGATGGCAAGCCTTCTTCAAATTCACCCTTGAACCCTATCCACAATGAACACCACATTAGTACAAGGCATAGGAAAAGTTATGGTAAAAATTCCAGAATGACTTATTAGGAGGAATTGCAAATTCTACAACATATGGTTTTAATATTTGCACTCACATGCAGTGGGTACTAATCGACAGAAACATTTCTATCACAACCACAAATACAAAACTCAAAGGCGAACACATATGCTTTAGTGTGAACTTAGTTTAGGACTGAATGCTCTCTGAAGATCAATGAAGTCACTGTGGCTTGCTTGCTTTATAGCAGCTTTATATCAGCAGTGTCGCAAATTATTTTCGTGACATTTTGCACATGGTGGTGGAGAGCCTTGGTGGCCCGCAGGGAGTGGGAGACCTACTCTTGACGACGACTGAGGCGAAAGCAGAGAGCTCTCCCTTGCTGTTCATGGCCGACACGCGATACTGTGCCGTGTCATCAAAGTCACACCTGAAAGGAGAGAGGCCCACGTGACCAATGGGAAGAAGATAGGCACATGAAGACACATACAGTACATATGTGCAGACGCCCACGTCCCAACACACACACGCGCACACACACACAGACACACACAGCTGGTTTGTAATTCATAAAGTCATAGTCATGATCACAGTGACATAGAAACAAAGATCTATAGATTACAACAAAACAAAATTTTTTAATCAAAATAGATTACAAAAACAATTTAATATAAAATATGGTACACACAGACACACACACAAACACAATCATCAACTTAAAATAGACTAAACGCATACATCCAAACATAAGCACAAGCGTAAAATAGTTAAACATATAATAATCACACACACACACACACACACACACACACAGTGACACACAGTGAATCATGCCAAAGTATGTGTGCTGAGACTGTAAAGAGTTCCCTGAATCCCAGCCCAGCATGCTGGGGAATAAATAGACTGTAAAGTGATGTCATGAAAGCCAGGTGCTGGAGGGTTGGCATTACAGCAATTCACAAGCTTACATTTGACCACTTCTGTACTATAGCCCTGAACATCCACTGTTTTGCCTTCATGGTCGGTCTTTGTTTGTGTATTTGTGTGTTTTGTGTATAAATATGTGACAGACATAGAGGTTGTGTGTATCAGTGTTTAATGGCAGTGTACTATATTAAGACACAGCAGTAGCCAGTCTGAGAAAGAATGTCCCTTGTGTGTGTGAGTGTGTCTCCACTGCAGGTATTTATAGATGTCCTCATTGTTATCAGTTTAAGAGCAGAGAGAAACAGAGCAGCACTTTTGCCTAGGATTCAACAGCAGTGCAGCAAAATGAACAAGCCCCGTTCACACACCTACATTTGGACAGCACTGATTTCTAGCCTGACTTTGTTCTGACGGGTTGTTGTGGTAGGGTTGTTGTGATGGGGTTGGAGTACCTGTTGATCTCCAGGGAGTGGACATTGTATTTGCTCTCCACCTTGTACTTGCCAGGGTTGGCCATAGGGTCAATGCTGACACTGTTCTTGTACCTTAGGGGGGAGAATGAGAGAGGGGGAAAGAGAGTGGAAGAAAGAGGCAAGGGAGAAAAAAAAGATAGAAGGAAGGGCAAATAAGAACGAAGAGAAAGTGACAGAAAAAGCAAGGAGGAGAGATGTGCTAAAGGTGTCTCAGCAGTGTTCATGGCACTAGGATGAGAGTGGAATTACATTCATTAGAAAAAATGGAGGAAGATGGGAAATCAGCAGACAAAGAACAGAAATGGGGCACAGTTAGAGAGAAGTAGTAACATACCTTACAGTATGCATGTGTGTGTGTGTGTGTGTGTATTTGTGTGTATGTATTTGCTTTTAAAGGGCCTATAGACTCACCAGACCACTCTGGGCTCAGGCCATCCGCTCACGGTGCAGTGGAGCCTCACACACTGTTTCTCCCACACAGTGTGTGAGCGCGGCTTGATCACAAACTCGGGGGTATGCATCAGGTTGTCCTCGTTCATACGCCTGTGGTATTCCTCGTTATCATGGATCTGAGGGGGTGAGCAGGCCGGTCACAAACATTCACACACTGCTCACACAACAACCCAAGCTTTTACAGTACAGCCGGCATACACAATGCATAAAGAAATGCGATCCTTTTTAGATCCTTTGGACGTATAATTCAAGCAGTTCACAATGCATCAAACAAGCCTGACGCATTTACATTTGCAGTATAGTTGTAGTGCCTTTACATTTCCAGTGCATCCTGAATGTCCTCATTTGTCCTTTGTATGCTGCCTATGTTCCTTACAGTGTCAAACTGTGTGCGAGTGTGTGTGTGTGTGTTCATATGCATGTGTCTCTTGGTATCGTATGTCTATTCATTGCCACAGGAATCGCCACCTTCTCAAGACACCCCGAGGTTATTAACACACAGCACCAACAACAGGTCCCAAGACGGCCAGCTACCGGAGGAGCTGCCAACAGGCGCGCCAGTCCTACCAGGGGACACTAGAGTGGCAGCCTGAAGGAGAAGAGCCGGGGGTTGGCTCCTAAAGAGGAGGCTAAAGTTATGGCCTTCTCTCCAGGAGTCAAGGCTGCATTAAAAGCTCCTGTCAGGGAAACTGACTCCTGCCCCTGCGGTGGAGTGAATGACATGGTCACTATCACACCGTCAGGGGATTAGCATGGGTGTATGCATGTGTGTGTGTGTGTGTGGGTAGGGGATGGGGGGGCTATTTTGTTGCTGACTGGCAGCCGGGGGGGGACAACTGACCCTCTTGGTGAGTGAGATGCGCTCGGCCGACTCCCTCATGGCGGAACGCCGGGACGTGTACTGCTCGCTTCGCTCCATCTCCACGGCGCTGGAGAAGAGGCCGCGGCGCGCCATGTAGGCCGAGCTCTCCTTCAGGCGCGCATCCTCTGTGTCTGAAAGGCCGCTCACAAACTCCTGACTGGAGTAGATAGGTTGGGGGTTGGGTAGGAGGGTGGGGGTTTGGGTCAACACTAGCAACTTGCCTCTCCACTTCTCTGCCACCTCCAAATACCAAGTTACACTGGAAAGTGCTGGCTTTAAACACTGTCCTGATTCTGCAGTGCTCATTACCTGCCCCGGAAGATGGGCACTACATAGCCGATGATCTGGTTCTCCTTGTCCATGGCCAGGTAGGTGGGCTTGGCCCGCTTGGGCAGAGGACTCAAGCTGCTCTCCTCCAGAGGACTGAAGGTGGCTGCAAGACTACAGTTGTACACATAGCATACAATCACACTGGGTAGCTGTATAGAATGGAGTGTGTATGCGCATACTTAGTAGGGGGAATGGAAGATTGCAGGAGTGGGAATTAAGTAGGCAGCCAAAGTGAAGGAAAAATAAAGGAATAATTGGAGACGGAAGGATTAATTGGGAAGAAAGGAATGGCGATGAAGAGATTAATTATAAATAACGGAATGAAAATGGGATGATTAATCAAGAATAGAGAAAGTTGGGAGAAAGTTAATTCCCTTAGTAAGTTGACTTGTGGTTTCCAAAGAAATATAAAATCAATCCTTCCAAAACACTGGTTCCAAGAACGTGAAGTATTTCAATACAAAGACCAAGAGAAAAGTAAGAGAAGATTTCTCACACAACCACTAGTTTAGCATATAAAACATGAAACAACAGGAAGTGCACCTGTGTGCATGTGTGTGTGTATCCAGCTATCACCTTGAGGAGATAAGACAAACCACCAGTGTATGACAACAGTGATGTGAAAATATTTTGATGGAATGGAAACCTGAAGGTTCACACAGACAGATAAACAGATCAGGAAGAATTTCAGAGCTAGGCTGATACACAGATACCCTTTCTGGAAAAACAAGGACTACAGAGAATCCAGTTCAGATTCCCATGTTTCATCTACAAATGCCCTTAAGCCATGTGTGACATTCTCTGCAGCAAACGTGACTGGGAAACACTACAGTAATCCTGGCCTGCCTAAAGGTCTATCCATCAGGATCAGCTGGGAGCACTGAGCTCTGCTAGCAGGTGGGCTGAAGGAGGTGGCATCTCCTCCAACCTCTCCACAACACACACAGCAGATCTGGAGCCTTGCACCCTGACCCCACGTGGCCCTCCCAGGAGCGTCTCCCTTTCCGGACTTAAACTGGAATGCTCCATGATGAGAAAGAGAGCTCCCATTTCACCATGGGAACACCAGCATTCCTAACCATCCATCCACAACATGGAATAAACTCCCTCACAGCTGACTGGGAAATGTCATCAGACCATCGTGCAATATTTAGGTAATACCTACAAATGCTTCATGTGGCTTCTTTTTTGTACTTAAGGTTATGTTTCAGTTCTTAATTATATGAATACTCATATCTATTAAGTTAACTACAAACACTTTCACCTTTCAAATGGTACGATGTATTCCATGTGAAAGTTTGTTTTTATATTGATAGAACATGGTCAGGAATTCCAATGATTGTTCAGACCATCATTTATGGCACTCTGACTTGTCTTTGCTGTCAGAGCTGTCCCCATAAAGAAGTAGGACTGCAGGGTTCACGTGGCCTCTGTGTCTTCCATGTCTATATGCTCACGCCTGAGCCTTGAGGACTGCTCTAACTCCACTCAAGACTGAGGTGACAGACAGAGCGACCAAGACTAGTACTAAACTGAGGAAACAAGATTAGATAACAATATTCCAACAATCTGATTCCCCAAGACCAGTTTAAATACACTCACAGAGACACACACACACACATTCGCACAGTAGGCCTATTCTGTCCTACTGTAAGAAAAACCTACAGCACCTGCTTTAAAACTTCTCTATCTCACTTTTACTTTTCATAATTTACAGCCCTTCCATTCAGAAAGCTTTTCTAAACAGCCAAAAATAATTAGCCATGTGCAAGAAGGAAACGCGATCTATCAGCTAGACATATAGACTGGACGTGTTATAAATATTATGTCATGGTAGACCACTTATGTTCTAATCGTTTCAGCACCTTGGGTGTTTACAATGCCTGCTTTAGATTGGGACAGAGGAATGTATGGTCCTTTGCTCCTTTGGTTAAACAATATAGCCAAAGCACTAACCTTCTATACTTTTCATACAGGCACTTTAAAAGGAAAGTTACCCTGTCACTCAGAAGCAGACTCAGATGGGCCCTTAGAGGCTCCACTCTATAAATACCTAAGTGATGTATGGAAAAACTTGGCAACAACAACGCGGTATACGACACTGTGTGCGTTTTGTATGTGAGTGTTACGGAGAGTTACGGAGCTACTAAGCTTAAAATGGGTTGGATGTAAAATATTTTAAATCCAGGTGAACATATAGACTAATCTGTGACAATTCATAACCCAACTGATACCTGGCTATCCACCCACCAGTGGATAAAGTTTACTGTGTGCATATACCATAACAAGCCATTACATAACACCACATGCAACCAAACCCAATCAGCTACTTGCTTACAATCCACAGGGATCCCCAGATCGACCAAGGAGAAACCAGCCAACACTGAAGTCTAGCTAAATGTAAATGATCACTATAAAAAACACATCAGAAGCTAGCTGTATCAAGTGAACTGTGTAGTATGACAACTTAAAGCACTATAGAAGCAACATACAGGGAATTCACATGCAAACATGCATATTCACAGACATATTAAAGCTTTGTTGTTATCTTTTTGGAGGGGATAGAGTGCCAGGGGTGTGTAAAAAAGAGGGGATTGATGCAATTACTAAAACTGGATAGGGGCAGATTAAATATTTAAGGGACATTTATCTCTAGCAGATAGGAAAAGTCAATGCATGTTTAGAGAGTTATGGGGTGGTGGTGGGGGTGGGGTGGGGGGTTGGTTCCAAATCCCACTGGACAACACCCTCTTACCCCTTGGAGCTGCTCTTGCTTTGGGAGGAGTAGCTGCTGGAGCTCTGCTGGTATTGGCTGATAGCAGATTGGGTCTCCCGACTACGATATCCACGATCATAGTGTCTGTGATGTTTCTGATAGAATGGCAATGATCCCGACATCCTGCACGTCTGTCTTTCCAATCCAAAGTAGTATCCACAAACTACCTGTAATCTATGGTTCTCTCACTGGTGATGGGGAACAGGCTACTGATCAGTGGCATTACCAATCAAGATCTCTGTTCAGACTGTCCATTTAAAAATGTATAATTATTCATATGTATTAATGATTAATAAATAATTATTAGAATTATTTATTGTCATCATAGATTTTTTATTGCTAAAGAAAGCAAATAAATGGATTAGACAGAGCCATTTATGATGACTATTTTCCCATCAAAAAAGTTGTCAGTAGCCTGATCTCAATAGTTGCTACAAATGATTTAATTGTCAAATAATTACATATGAATAACGCAAATTTAGTGAAGTCCTAGAGAGTTTAGTAGGCCTATTTTCTCTTATCAAAAGCCTGTGAATATAGAATTCCTTTCCGTCAGTTACATGCACTCTCATTCACCATGCAGAAAATCAACACCATACTGCAGCCATAGGCTATATTAGCCCACTGGTTTACAATAATGTTACTTATGATTGCTCGTTATGAAAACGAAAATATTATTAATAAGGAAGATAGAAAAATGTATATGATTCCTCTCACCAAGTCCAAATGAGTTTTAGTCGTTCTAAGTCGCTATATAAGTTGTCCAACTCCGGGTGCTAGCAAACAAGCCCTGAAATCCACGCAAAGTCACAAGTAGGTGGACGGGACTGCCGTCTACACAACAAAAATAATGTTGGCGCTCGGTGGAATGTCGATGCCACAGTCAAGTCCTTTTATGGCCCGACAGACTGTTAAATATAGCCGAGAGGAGAGGCTATCTCACCTCTCAACAAACTGGCGTTCAGTACACCGGTAGAGAGAACCTCGGCAGATCACATAAATGTGGGGTTTCATCCAACCAGAGGTCACGTCACCCAAAATCTGGAGCTAACCGCGGCAGGAAGCCACGTGCATAAAGACCGTCCAATTCGTTAATTGGTCCAATAACGTCATTATTACTCTTCATTAAAGAACCAACTGTGGCTTTGGTCATTAAATTAATAGCCCGCATGCATAATAAAATTACTGTCCATCTGAATGTGGAAGTTTTATGATTAAGATATTGTACCAAAGATAAAACATTTTTTGTGCATCACCAGCCAGTACTCCCAAATCTCTATTGGTTTCTTGAGACAGCTGGGCATCATTTCATCACTGCTGTCTCATCATTGTATCTTAAACGTCTAAAATAGGTGTGGCAAATGTAATTTGGGTTTCTCTTGCTCTCTCTGACAGCTGTCCTGTCGCTGCATTCCAGACTATTCCTTTTTACACACTTATTTCATTCAAATTTGATCTAGGCAGGGGTTAGGGGAGACCATTGGTGGACACTGAGCTTATCTCTTTTACTGCCTGGGACTCTGCTGGGGTTGAGACTAACTTTAGACATGCTATTGTTACCTCTGTCACATACAACACATACCATCAGACAAAGAGAGTATTCCTGACTGTCTATGTGGTGTGTGTGCCTTTCCTTGGATAGTAGTTTAGCCATTGTCATTTCTGCACGAGACAAGGCCACGTGCTGTTCTGCATATAACACATGTATATGTGTGCACACACACACACACACCTAAACCTGACCCCTATCCTTTCATTGAGTAGTCTTACATATGCATATGAACAAGTTGCCTGCTGGCAATCTTCTAGAACATCAAAGGACACTGGGTGGTGGGTATATCACAGCTTAGTATAAGAGATTATCGTCAACTGAAGGTTAAGCCTCAATTATGTGTCCATCAATTCAATCCACATTGGGGGGGGGAGTGACAAAATAAATGTGTGTGTTTATAAAAAAGAAGTTAGCTTACAAGCAATGTGCAGGGCTACAAACAGACAGTTTAAATGATAGCTTTTCCATGAATCTCCTCATGGTGTTCGTCATATTAAAATACACACTTTCCCTGTCACATAAAGCTGTACAAATCGTCCCTTATCTGACTTGAAACCCTACTAGCTTCCTTTTGTCTAATCACACATCTCCATGTTATGTAAGCAAATAGGCTACAACACATGCTTAACATTGCATATGTTTTGTGTGGTCGGTAGAATAGAGGCTACAGTAAATTTTCATTTCACTTATATATATTACAACATTAGGCTTCACTCTGCATCAACCTTAAAAATCACTAAAAAGAATCTGACTACATGACTGTGTGTTCATATTTTATTGCCAGCAATATCCATAACATTGTGCAAGAACAAGATTGTGGTTAAAATCTTTGTGGCTAAATGTTACTTAACCAGCTGAGTCTGACCTTACTGGCCCTCTTTAGCTGTATTCCATGTCCTGTTATGACGGACCTGTTGTTACTGACACAATCAAATTACAGCTGTCCAGCAGTGTTATTTAAAAAAAGCTGACACACAACAGACCATCATCATATGGCACAAGAAACATATAAAACAGGAGAGGCAAAGACAAATGTTGACCAAGAGCAGGATCAAGTGCTGAGTAACAGATATTACAATGCAGAAAATAAGTAAATCTTAGGTATTGCTAGTCCAACACAGAGAGACTTAATGTGTTTGTTGAGAGACTGCATATCTGAGGGAAAAACTGTAACAGCCTGTCATTCTATAGGCAGCATACGAGAGGAGTGTGGCATTGAGAGCTGAAACAGTGCAGGGTGCTGGCCAAGGGCTTTGAAATAAGCATGCTGAGTAATTGCTGTTTTTAGCCGGATGTGAGAGTATTTTATGATATTTTCTGCTCTGGGAAGGTATCAGGTAACCTCTTCTTAAAGGTATCGGGTATCCACAATGTTGTTCAGCGAGAGGCGAAAGCAGCCTGTAATTTTTTCCACTGACCTAATGACCTGGGCAGGGCGAAGGTGTTGTAGGACTGGGCTAGATGTGCTTCAGTCTCTCCAAGCACTTTGTCACAATGGGGGTAAGAGCGATGGGTCTGTGACAGTTAAACTGGCTATGCATGCATGGGGGATTCATGGCCTGCATGGAGACTGGGATGATAAGGGCCAATTTGAGGCAGGGTGGAACAACTGTTTAAAGATATCTGTGAAGACACAAGCAACTTCATAGGCACAGTCTCTGAGTACCTCTCCAGGGATGCTATCAAGGCCAGCAGCCTTTCTTGCACTGTGAAAAAATAAATTCCTCTAAAATCACAGTACACTGGCAGCTGTGGTTACATACAGTATTTTACTATTATTTTACAGTCAAATACAGCTTAATACTGTCTTAAGTATTACAGTATACTACAATATATAGTATAATATAATATACATATATTACAGTATACTACAATACTAAACCAGTATAACACTAAAAGAATGCTACACTTTTAAACTTTGAAAGCATGTGTACTGTTAAAATAGTACACTTAGTTTTAAAAACCTTATACTGTTATTCCAGTATGCCCTATTGTCCTCTTGAACAATTCATTGCTGTACCACTGAATTACTAATAGCTGTGGTTACCAGCATTGTATGTGGTTGACAAGCAAGGTATTGCATTAACAAAAGCTTTTATTCAAAGCAATACAAATCCATACAACTCCTGAGCTCACAAGATTGAGGACAATTTCAGCTCTCTCACTTCATGTTACTGCACAAACAATATCTGGGTGACTATGACAGGGTTACATGTTTGAGGAGGTACAGTGTTCACTTCAAACTTGGCAAAGAAGCAGTGGAGCTCCTCAGCCAGTTCAGCATTGCATCAGTGATGTTGTGAGTTCTCTAGTTGGTAATCTGCTAGTCCCTGCCACATTTGCCTGAAGTTGTTGTCTATAAAACATTTTGCTATTTTGTATTAAGATATTAAACAGGGACATTTCACAAAATAATAAAAAATACCAATCTAGACAAAACCACGACTTGTAAAGATGCCTGCTTTGGATGTCTGCTCTGTGAGGTTTTGTGTGGCCTTCTGCCTACAAACAGTGTTTTATGGACTTTTTGCAATGTTTATCTCATTAATTGCTATGAGTGACCTTTGCAATGTTTTGTCATCTTAAACTCAAACTAATTTAATGTGGACTAGCATCATCACACTATTAATAATAAAACTAAAAAAAATGCTAGATTGGTGAAAAAAAACCACTGTAGAATTCATAGAAAATATGACTTCCCGATTAAGAAAAAAAAAATCTCCTATTACATACAGTATAACCTCCTTTAAATAAAGCTCTGATCCACCAGCACAGGATTGTCATTGTGTTGTGTGCAAATGTTTTGAACTGTTTATTCAATCCATAGGCTAACATTAATTGATGTGGATGAAAACTTGTCAGTTAATTTGACATGCAGTATTAGCCTTTTCACGTCTGGTTACATTAATTAAAAATCTGTCATAAATAATCATAGCTGATGTTTTATATTTCCTATATGATTAATTTAACAAGTTTGCATTAGAGCATCTGTAAAACCTTCAAACCATCCAAAAGCACCAAAATATTATATCCATCTACACAAAAACGTTTTAGTCGGGTTTCCTGATACTGTATAAACTGCTCCCTCCAGTGGTTTAGTTGCAGAGCAGAATCGCAAGCAATTCACATTTTGCAAATACCAAGAGGCTAATATGTAAGCCAAGGAAAAGGACTGATATAGCTTGGATAATCTGATAGATAATCAATGCAGACTTTCTTGGTGCAATTTTTTTTTATTGGTGACTGTCTGTTTCTCTATGATGCAGAGTAAGGTAGCCTAGTATCCTGGTCATTTTCTGTGGAATGCTCTCAATGCCCTGGTCCTAAAGTTTAAGAAAAATCATGTTAACAGGAAATCAACTCATTCCCACTATGCGTGGCAACTCACTTTTTAACGTGTACCGCACGGTAAAAAATACAGATTTTAATACATAGGGGATAATTAAATTGCCCATAGCATCTGCATAGAGTGGTCAATATGAACATATTACACATCATTATGAAGCTCTTGAATAGTTTTATAATAGTAAAAGGCTTACATTTGTATTTAGTGGGTAATAATCCATATAATGACCTTGTAATTGTAGCCAAATAGGAAATATTCATAAAATACGATATGGACAATGGGCATGGCAAGGAGAGATCCACTGTCACAGGTTTAGCTAAAGGAGAGCCAGGCGCAAGCAGGTTTTCTCAAAACACTGGATTTATTTAAGGAAATAGTAAACTCACACACGGAACACACAGAACCAGGGAAGTGCGACACAGAGCACGGTAAACGCGACAATGACAGACCAAGAAGTGACACCACATAGACGGACAGGGCGTGACGTCACATCATCCCCGCTCAAAGGGCCGGATTCCAGACGGAGACCGGACGGGCAGGCACGGGGCATCTGGAGGGCGGCCAGGATGATGACCCGGGGGCAGGACGGATGGACACGACGGGTCAGGCGACAGGCCGGAAACGGGACCAGGAGGTAGGATGGTTGGGCACGGGCCGTCCGGGGGACGGCCTGGGTGTGGAGCATGAGGCTGGACGGGCAGGCACGGGGCGTCCGGGGGACGGCCTGGACGCGGACTCGGAGACTCAGCAGCCGGTGGACACACTGGGCTGCTGGCTGTGGGAGCCGGAGCCGGATCTGGATCGCTGGCGGTGGGAGCCGGGGTGACGGCCTCGGGAGCTGGAGCAGGAGCGCTGACTGCGGGAGCCGGAGCAGGAGCGCTGACTGCTGGGGCCGGAGCAAGAGCGCTGGCTGCTGGAGCCGGAGCAAGAGCGCTGGCTGCTGGAGCCGGAGCAGGAACGCTGGCTGCTGGAGCCGGAGCAGGAACGCTGGCTGCGGGAGCCAGAGCAAGAGCGCTGGCTGCTGGAGCCGGATCTGGAGTGACTGGAGCAGGAGCGCCGGAGTGACGGAGTGACTGGAGCAGGAGCGCCGGCTGCGGGAGCCGGAGTGACGGCCGCGGGAGCCGGAGGAGTGAAGGCCTTGGGAGCCGGAGTGGCAGGAGGCATAGGGGTAGGCTCAGCAATGGGGACGCCAAGGTCCCTCGCCTTGACTGAGGGGATGCTAGCCAGGTCGGGGAGCCTCCACCTTGCAGAAGGCGACCTCCTTAGCTAGTGCAGGGTCACTCCCCCACATCGCCACCAGAAGTTTAAGAAAAGCTGGCTCCTCTGCCTCAAAGACCTCAGCTTCCACCCCAAAGTCTTCCGGGGTAAAAGGCAGAGGAGTCAGCTTCTCACCTGTTGGGACTGGCCTCGGGCACAGGGACTGGAATGCGGAGAGAGCCCTCCTCGGGCACAGGGACTGGAACGTGGAGAGAGCCCGCCTCGGGCACAGGGACTGGAACGCGGAGAGAGCCCGCCTTGGGCACAGGGACTGGAGAGGGGGGAGCGCCCGCCTCGGCACAGGGACTGGAGAGCGGGGAGTGCCCGCCGTGGGCACAGGGACTAGAGCTGAGGAGGGTAGCTCCCCCCCAAGAAATTTCTCCCATATGTCTTGGGAGAGACCTGGGGGGTTGTGGCTGGCCTGGTCGTCCTCAGATAGTTCATCCCCGGACGACCAGGCTTCCTCCTCATCCACCCAAAATAGCTCCCTTGGCTGCTCCCATGGTGGAACTTCAGGGTCGAAAAACTGTGAAAACATGCTTGCTGGGTCTCTGTTTGGGTCTGTCTGGTGGTTCTATCACAGGTTTAGCTAAAGGAGAGCCAGGCGCAAGCAGGTTTTCTCAAAACACTGGATTTATTTAAGGAAATAGTAAACTCACACACGGAACACAAGGAACCAGGGAAGTGCAACACAGAGCACGGTAAACGCGACAATGACAGACCAAGAAAGTGACACCACATAGACGGACAGGGCGTGACATCCACATTATTACATTATTCTTTCAATACTACAGTGGTATTTTCTTGTAGCCCTGGCCTCAAAGTTTAAAAGCAATAATGTTAACAAAAGCTGGGCTCATTTTCACTGTACTCAGTACACAATTTCTAAACATCTAAACAAAAAACGATTGAAAAAAAAAGGGCAAATCAATCCACGCATCTCTGCTAAACCAAGTTACTCTGTCTCTGTATGAACTCACAATGAAAGAATTATAGAACACAAAAAATGTATGTCTGTATGATCTGTATCCCACATGCCTCGGCCCAGATCTACATTATTGATATTTACGATTTTCAAGATACTAGCCTATTGATATCGATACGTTTTGCTATTTTTCTTACAATCAGCAAAATAACAGACTGCAAGGGAAATACATCACTATTATTCAACATTCTAACTCAAACCTTACACTGTGTAGCCTTTTAGGTGTTTTTTTTTTTTTTTTTTTTAAACCGGCACTAAGCAACATTCTGTTTTTCTCTCTCACAAGCTCCCTCTAAAGCCCGCTGTATTGCATTGTATTGCATTGCATTCTATTGGAGGCGGTCCGCGCTGCTGAACATTGCAAGTGCTGTATCTACCGCTATTGGCCACGGTGGCGCATTCTACACCGTTCGTTCGCCGTGTAATGACTAATTTTAGCATCCTAAACAGTATGAAACAGATTAATTAAATGAAAAATGTTGCATAGTGGGCCTTTAATTCAAGCACTGAGCATAGGCTAAACCTAGCCCTAAAGGTTAATGGACGGCTAATTCAAATTCAACAGGGCCTAATCTTCAGTCACCGTTTTTTTTCTTATGTCCATTGAATGATGTTAACTATAAAATTGTCTTGCTTTGTTTTCCTACTGACTGTACGTGGTGATCTCAAACAACATGGGCCTACTCTGTTGGCTAAAACAAGCAAGTATAGTACAAACTGGATTCCAAAAAAGTTGGGACACTAAACAAATTGTGAATAAAAACTGAATGCAAATGTCAATATTTTATTTGTAATAGAACGTAGATGACAAAAAAAAGTTTAATCTGAGTAAATGTATCATTTTAAAGGAAAAATATGTTGATTCAAAATTTCACGGTGTCAACAAATCCCAAAAAAGTTGGGACAAGTAGTAGTAAATGGAATGGAATAAATGGGAAAAGTTAATTTGAGCATAACAAAAAGCTGGAAGTCCAATTAACACTAATTAGGTCAATTGGCAACATGATTGGGTATAAAAAGAGCTTCTCAGAGTGGCAGTGTCTCTCAGAAGCCAAGATGGGTAGAGGATCACCAATTCCCACAATGTGGCGCAGAAAGATAGTGGAGCAATATCAGAAAGGTGTTACCCAGCGAAAAATGGCAAAGACTTTGCAGAACATCAACTGTGCATAACATCATCCAAAGATTCAGAGAATCTGGAACAATCTCTGTGCGTAAGGGTCAAGGCCGTAAAACCATACTGGATGCCTGTGACCTCCGGGCCCTTAAACCACACTGCACCACAACATGAATGCTACTGTAAAGGAAATCACAGAATGGGCTCAGGAATACTTCCAGAAACCATTGTCAGTGAACACAATCCACCGTGCCATCCACCGTTGCCAGCTGAAACTCTGCAGTGCAAAGAAGAAGCCATTTCTAAGTAAGATCCACAAGCACAGGCGTTTTCACTAGGTCAGGGATCATTTAAAATGGAGTGTGGCAAAATGGAAGACTGTTCTGTGGTCAGAGGAGTCACAATTCTTTTTGGAAATCTGGGACACCATGTCATCCGGATCAAACAGGACAAGGCCAACCCAAGTTGTTATCAACGCTCAGTTTAGAAGCCTGCATCTCTGATGGTATGGGGTTGCATGAGTGTGTGTGGCATGGGCAGCTTGCATGTCTGGAAAGGCACCATCAATGCAGAAAAATATATTCAGGTTCTAGAACAACAAGACCCTGCATTTTTCAACAAGACAATGCCAGAACACACTCTGCATCAATCACAACTGTGTAGGAGAAGGATCCAGGGTACTGAAATGGCCAGTCTGCAGTCCAGATCTTTCACCTATAGAGAACATTTGGCGCATCATAAAGAGGAAGGTGCGACAAAGAAGTCCCAAGACGATTGAACAGTTAGAGGCCTGTATTAGACAAGAATGGGAGAGCATTCCTATTTCTAGAAACAGGTGTCCTCGGTCCCCACACGTCTGTTGAGTGTTGTAAGAAGAAGGGCAGAAGACTCAGAGCATGACGTGTGAGTCATTGTTTTTTTAGTTATACAAGCCGATATACGCTGATTTGAATGGTGTTGGAGAGATCTTCAGGTTCATTGTAAAGTTTACGTTAATAACCAAACGATGCATGATCCTCGTTAGGTTTACCAAAGGTTCAGGTTTTTATTTCTATACAACCCAAAAGTCACTAACAAGTAAAAAAAAACGAGAAGAGACGAGTTCAACAGCCTTACAGCTCGGTGGATAAAACTGTTAGTGAGTCTGGTGGTATGGATGTTAAGACTCCGGTACCTCCTTCCAGGGAACAGGAGGTTGAACAGCTTGTGTGCAGGGTGACTGGCATCACTCACTTGTGATCACTTTCCAGGTGAGGCGGATAGTGCATAAGTCTTTCAGAGAGGGGAATGGTGCACTAATTATCCACTCAGCTGTGTTCACAATGTGCTGCAGGACTTTTCTACTGTAGTCAGTGCAGCTCCCGCCCCACACAGTGACGCAGCTGGAGATGCTCACAACGGTTCTTCTGTAAAATGTAGATTTTTTTGTTAAACATTACACTTTAAACTAACATTACACTTTCACTAATTCACGGATTTAATTAATCCGTTTCATACTGTTTAGGATGCTAAAATTAGTCATTACACGGCGAACAAACGGTGTAGAATGCGCCACCGTGGCCAATTGCGGTAGATACAGCACTTGCAATGTTCAGCAGCGCGGTCCGCCTCCAATAGAATGCAATGCAATACAATGCAATACAGCGGTCTTTAGATACAGTGGTCTTTAGCTCTTTAAATTACCAAGGGGATAGCCTCACATGTGAAAAATGAAAATACCGCCGTGTAATCCATTTATTTCTGCAAAGTAACTGTATTCTGATCACCTATCTATCACCTATTTAAACGGTAACTGTAACGGAATACAATTACTCAGATTTCATTCATACTCAGATACATTTGTATTTTAAATACGTAACACTGGTACATGTATTCCGTTACTCCCCAACACTGACTATTATTATTAGCCTACCTCCAACACAAGACAGCCTACTGTAAACCTATTCACTCATACTTTGCATTTAAAATGCTTAGACTAAATACTTCACATGTTTCCATACACTGCACAAGCCTTTTTAAAAAAACAACAAATGTTTTAATAGCGTCAAAGGGTAAATCAGTAATCACTGTACAAGCTACATTCAGAACGCAACATATTCTTAAAGAACAGACGAATATGCAGAAAGACCATAAAATATGACAGAATCGTCATCATTGTTCTGTGTCTAAAACAATCTGTTTGTTGATAACTTTTTTTTATTTTCTGGCTGAAATGTTACCACACAATAAATAATAGAGAATATAATTTAATGCTTGAAAATGGGCTTTGCCTTGATGTCGTTTAACCAATCATTACAAATTTACAGTTTCACACAATACAGCCCACATCTAATCCATATTGTATGTTGGCAAGCAGCATTGTTTAGCTTGCAGCAGAGTTGGCAAGTGACCCGGAAGCCTGTAGTTTTTCTTGTTAGCATTTCACAACATCCGGTTCCTACGTTTTTTCCCCTATGGGAAATCCTATGTTAATTTTGGAGCTCCATCTCAAATAAGGTATGAGCAAAAGCACGTGAGTAGACGACCTCCGCATTTGATGGAGGATGTTAAAAACCATGTTATGGACGATGGGTTTGCAAATTTGCAGTCTAATAACAAAATAAATAACATGTTGCTATCTCTAGGCTAAAGCGGAAAGCCCTTTTGACTACAAGTTAGCCGGCAGTCATGGTAACCAGAGCTATACAAAACTGCGCTGAACGACATGTCATCCCGCAGTTGTTTTAAAACAAGCTTTGTGAAAGATTTGCCAATTGTTGACAGTTGTAATCGTTGTAAATTACACTGAACCATTGTAAATAAAGAACATATTGCATTTTAAATCATTTTACCGTCGTTTTTGAAAATGACGTCAAAGGCAAGAGACAACTCCATGTAGTCCTTAATTTTTCGCTGTTTGCAGAGGGATAGCAACATTCATTTATCATTGTTACAATGCGTCTAAAAAACACACCCAGACTATGGTGCTACTCATTTTATTGAAGAAAAACGAATGCCTAGGTCCTTGTAGGTCAGACACTGCCATATTTGTTGTGTCACGCCCACCTATAGTAGGGGAGGAGCTGTGTGAGCTAGGCTCCACCCACTACCAACTAGTAGCTATCCTGAGGAGCAGACCGTACCCTTCAAAATGCCAGGACGCTCAATAAAGGTTTAAAATGACAATATTTATTAATCACAATCATAAAACATCCAGAGTATTTAAAGTCAAGTGTAGGCCAGGTCGTCAGGCACACGCCAAAGGCCTGTTGGTCCGCGGCTGTTCGTCCTCCAAGATGGCCACGGCGCCCTGGGTCCACTGCTTAAGTCGACTAGGTGTCCGTCCGCACCTCGGCAGCTGGGGTCAGGCTACACGCCGTTGCTCTGGCAAGGAGAAGAGAATGGTCACTAGTCACACTACATGCCGTATAACTGGAGAAGGGCACAAGACAGTTCCACAGCTTCAGGGCTATATCAAGGGACAACGGGGAACCTCGGCGTGTATCCTATAATAGAGGACAGGCCAAAGCACGTAGCCGGCTCGTACCTTTAAGGTGGGTGGAAGAGGACGGAGGACAGTCTCAGGATGCACTGTATAATAAGGGGGCAAGAGCATTAAAACAGTTCAACAGCTTTGGGGCCGTATGGCAAGGGGCAGGCAGAGGGCGCTAGCCAATTCATTAGTTATAAACCGCGTACAAATCAGGGGTAGACTCAGGGTGTGCTGCATATAGGGGGACAGGAGAGACGACAGTCCAGTTCATTAGCGTAGGCTGCAGGTCATCTCAGTGTGTGTACTGCATAACAGACAACAGGGGAACGATATTCCAGTTCTTTAGCTTAGGCTGCATACAGTTCAGGGGATAGTCTCTGTGTGTGCTGCATAACAGGAAAAGATAATCAGTTCATTGCTCCAAGACAATATTACAGCGAGCAGAAAGTGGCCTCAGTGTGCGTTGCCTACAGGGAAGGGTCGCTACTTGAATGCACACACGTGAATTTTGTCACACCATATCCAACTTGAGTTTGGCTGCACAAACGCCGCCAATAACACCACACACACACAGCTAAATGCGTTAGGGCACTGCAAGCAGCCACGCTACACACGTGAGGGAGTGAAAGTACACAGCATCACACAACACACAAAAAGGAACACAGGGCCATTTCCACGCTGAGGACACAATTATGTCGGCAGTCTTAATTTGGAGCGGCAGTAGGCACGGTCTACATAGGTAATCCAGCGACACAGCAGACTGGTTCAATACAGCGAGAGACACTTAACTGAAGGAGGGGTGAGCGTTCCCACCCCTCGACATCTATAGATAGCTCGACAGTGATGTTCCGGCTCCACTAGCCTCCTCGTCTGGCTGGCGAAATTCTCACTGGGTCGGCTGAGTTCCACTGGGTTGGTTTGGGCGGCCGGTTCAGTCGGTGGTTCTGGGCGTCGGGTTCTACGACAGCGGTATCCTCCTCAGCTACAGTCCTTAGGCGATGGCGACCAGCTGCGGCGTCCATCGTTGGCGTGTTGGTCGTTTCCGTGCTCTCGTCCTTCTCCCCATTCTGTCCAGCACCTGGGTTTATAAGCCATCACACACCTCTTGTGCACCAATCATCTCCCCCACCTTTTCCCGCTACACACCTGTGCCCATTTGTACGGTGGCCGACAGGTGCAAACGACGTGCAACTTATGAAAACACATGCAAATCAACAAAACACGTGCAAATAGACAAAACACAAATTAAATCAACAAAACACCTGCAAATAGACAAAACACAAACGACGTAGGAAAACATCTTCATCTTAATTTGACAACATGTGAACATCATTTAGAAAACGCGCTGCATTTCAGAAACGTGCTCCGAAACTCACATGCAGATCAGAAAACACACCCCGAACTCAAAACACATGCAGATCAGAAAACACACCCCGAAACTCCGAACAAAACAGAAGTTTCCAGTGGGACACTTAAAAGTGATGAACACCTCTGAACAGATGGTGAAAAAGAACAACAGGGGTGTACGTGTGACAGCGATAGCTAGCGGTAGTGATCTGAAATGTAAGTATTTGGGTTTATTTCAACATTTTAATGGTATTTTAATTGTGATATCACCACCAGTTTTTACCTTCTGATCAGAGGTGTTCATCACTTTTAAGTGTCCCACTGGAAACTTCCGTTTTGTTCGGAGTTTCAGGGTGTGTTTTCTAATCTGCATGTGTTTTGAGTTTCAGAGCGCGTTTCTGAAATGCAGCACGTTTTCTAAATGATGTTCACGTGTTGTCAAATTAAGATGAAGATGTTTTCCTAAGTCGTTTGTGTTTTGTCTATTTGCAGGTGTTTTGTTGATTTGCATTTGTGTTTTGTCCATTTGCATGTGTTTTGTTGATTTGCATGTGTTTTCATAAGTTGCAATTCGTTTGCACCTATCCGCCACCGTACATTTGCCTTAATTTGCAGTAAAGACACTCCTGTTTACGTTTGGCCAGATGACGGTCGCCATCTTGTGCACCACTAAATATCTCCCCTACGGACACAACCACCCATAGTTTAGTTCCCTCCCCCACTAAACACCCGTCACCCTGTGACAGTTGTATATGTTGTTTTGTTATTTGAGCCATTCATTTTCCCATAGGGGTTTTTGCTTAGGAACCGGAAGTAGGAAAATGCTAACCCACAGCATACAGAATGACGTGGTTCACTTGCCAACTCTATTGGCTCATACATCAGAAACACGTAATATAGAAACAAGTTGAATTTAAACAATTACTATCACAAATTCTCAATATAAGCCTGTGTATTCATGAAGTTTTAAATATGTGGCGGGTGTGATCATAGCAGCTAACATTATGGTTAATCTCAATATCCGTCAATGTAAAATAAATGTAAAGGCTAGTACCGGTATTTACAAACACTAAGTTGGCAAACTTTATGTTTAATATACATGACTAACCGAAAATAAACAACATTTTTAAGTATACTGTACTTACCCAGACAAGACCATCACTTCGAGCATATGCTGGCAAGCTTTAGTGAAATAAATTCTGTTGAGTTCTGGCGCCTTCGTTCTTCAAATCCAATGGTCATATTTTCGGGTAACTATGGCAAGCCATTTTAACATTTAAAAGCTAAACTGGATATGTACTAGAGATATCCACAATTCAGTTCATCCTAGTCAAAATTAACATTTCAGATATCTGCAACGGTATTCTTCCTATCCACACGTGTAATTTCAGATATACATACAACATAATTCTTCCTACAGTAGGACAAATGACGTCACTTTCCCCATTAATTTCTATGGGGGTTCGTCATTATAGATATCTACAATTCAATTTCAGATATCCACAATGTGAATTACGGATATCTTCAACTAAATTATGACTATCAATAATTGCAGTTTGAGATATCTACAATTCAGTTCTGCCTAGTCAAAATTCCAGTTCAAGACATCTTCAATTCCTCTCAGTTAAAGATATCTATATTGTCCTTTTTAGATTAAGTTTTTACTAGTCCAAACAACATTATAGTTATCTTGAACTGGAATTTTGTCTAGTCAAAATTATGTTGTAGATATCTCAAACTGGAATTATGTATAGTCGTAATTTAATTGTCTATCTATTATCAAGATATAGATATCTTCAAATTAATTTTGATTAGAGATATCTCAATTGGAGATATCTTTAACTTTCACTTTGCCTTGTCAAAATGTAATTACAGATAGCTTGAAATGAAGTTTTGACTAGGCAAAATGATGTTTCAGATATCTGCAATGATGTCAGAAGAAGTCAAAGGAGAAGCTTGCAATTGGCGGGATGCTTGTATGGATGTTCGATACGATATATTTCTCGTACAACTCTCAAGTGAACAAAGCTCTCGTTCGCCACACAATAATTGATTATATGCTCTTTCTATTCCATGGCATTTTCTTATGATTTTGTCCACAACAGCAACCGCCATTTCTTCTGCATAAAACTTTTCAAATAGGCTACTTTGTTTGCTGGGCAAATATCTTCCTCCAGTTGATTTGGGGTTGTTTCCAATTTGAAGCCTAGCGTGAGCAACATCATGCATGACAATTCTGCAGAGTCAAAATGACATTTGTGATATCTTTAATTGAAATTCTGCCAAGTTAAAACTGGATTACAGATATCTTAACTCGTCATTTAGGATGTGTGACGAGGCGAATATCGTTTACAGTGATGTCATTGTAGATATCTACAATTCAGTTTTGACTAGTCAAAACTGAATTACAGATATCTCTAACTGCCATTGCCTCTAGTCAAAACTGAATTACAGATATATCTAACTGTCATTTTGACTTGTCAGAATGTAATTTCGGCTAGTCAAAATTATGTTGACATCTATAATGCTAGTTCCGGATAGTCGAATTTAGCGATTATATGTTAAAAAGGCTTGCCATATGCCATAGGTATCCAGGAACATGCCGGTGTAAAATGCCCCCCTGCCACAGATTGCCTCCTCTTGAAGCAATCGGTCTTACGTCATTGTTCTTTAAAGGGCGCGCGCAGCAGAAGGCGTTTCGCTCTGTGTCACTTTTGATCTTGCTTTAAAATATATCCAGATCTCTTGTTTGACTACGGTCGACCCTGCAGATGCATTAGTAACATTCATTCATCTAATAGAACGATATTTCCCACACTTTGCTAAATTTAAATGTTAACACGAATCTGTCGTCTTTTAGTTTCATACAAAACGGCGAGTAGTTTCACAGGTCATAAATGCATTCCTGACAGTGCTGGTGCACCAACATAACATTGAAAAAGGAGCAGTCATTGCAGCTGTCATTGATTCCTTTGCCATGACAGCAATTTGGGAAAGAAAGCTATCCAGACTGCGGGTATGTAGTGGAACATGATTGAGCAATTGCAATTTTGTTTTTACTGAGCGTAAAAATAATTATGTTTTTCATAAAATCTTAGATGGATCCAATGAAGTATAATGTCATTGTTGGCATTATCATCAAAAAGCATCACTGGATTCCTGACTGTAAGATTTTTTTAACATTGATGCATAGACTTGTTTGTTAGCTATACTCTGCACTATGTTAAACAAGGATTGGGGTTCAACACAGAAAGATATTCTCCTGAATAAAAATATGCTGATTAATGAGAATAGTTCATTTTATATTTTTTATTAGACCTTGCATATGCATATTAATGGGACATTTTTAGGGCTTGTGGTTTATATAGTGAAAAATCGCAATCGCAATAAATCGCACAGCCCTATACACCTCAGTGTTTATTTATGTCGGAAACTTTAATATTCAAACTTTACAAACACAGGTCCTGTATCCGCATGAGAAAAGATGCCTGTTTTTGGATCCGTTGGGAGAAAAGCCATCAGATCTGAAAAGATGCAAGAAGACAACAAGGTAAATTTGGTGCCTCTCTGGTGCCTTACTGAGAAGCAAAAAATAGTGTACTTTTTAATCATAGGCACAAGTGTTTCAATTTGTATTCATTTGTCAGAGCCTTTATGCGGAAGAAGGGCCACAATATTTCCAGGTGGTCTTGTGGCACCCTGCCTCATTTGCACCAGCAGGACACCGTATCCTGCGATGTTCTGGCATTAATGGTTAGAACAGTTTCTATGTATTTAGTACAGTATTTATTCAGTTATTTCGTTTTAGGAATCAGTGTTCCAATCAAACTTCTCTTCAGTTTGCAGAGAAAATTCTTAAAGGTCAAACTTTAAGTTTTGACACCACGGAGGACAAGGTCTTCAAAATGAGGCTGTATAGCCACCACCCTCTGTAGTGATAAGGTTTGAGATGTATCATGCGCGCATGCGCGAGTTATAGGAGAGTCTCTGATAGTAAAGGATTCAACCCAACGTTGCTCTCGGATCTGATTATTAAGTACACGATACAACACATGGTGTCAGAAGTCGGCGACTCGTCTTCATTGACGGCAAATGCCAGAGGTGCATAAGCGGTGCATGCTTCCAGGCGAGTGACAATGGCTAGCCTAGTGAAAAAAAAGGCATAGCCAAGCTAAGTGACAGAACTTTCAAGTCAGTGACGAATGACAAACCATCTGAAGGTAACGCTGAATGACAATGGATTCCTTGTTCTCAATAAGTCCGCCTGAGGCTTTTGATTTCAATGACTTTGCTAGTTGGCCAAATTGGATCCGACGTTTTGAAAGATTCCGTATAGCGGCAGGTCTCGACCGCAAGAGTCAGGAGTATCAAGTGAACTCACTTATTTACACAATGGGAGACTCCGCAGATGATGTTCTGAGTACGTTGGCACTGTCAGACAAATACAAGACAAAATATGACAAAGTAAGAGAAGCTTTTGAGAAACATTTCATCTGTAAACATAATGTCATATATGAAAGGGCTAAATTTAACAAACGGTGCCAGGAATCTGGTAAAACAGCCGAAGCGTTTATTACAGCTGTACACAAACTATCTGAGCACTGTCAATATGGAATTCTCAAAGATGAGATGATCAGAGACCGATTAGTAGTGGGTATAAGAGACCACACGCTTTCTGAGAAGCTACAGCTAGACTCAGAGTTAACTCTCATTAAGGCCATGACGAAAATTCGTCAACATGAGGAAATAAAAAAGCAACAGCCTATACTGAGGCAAATTAGCACGAATGGGGCAGATGCAAATATGGACGCGGTTAGACTCAAGCCCAAACAGAAATATCCTCCACGTGGCAACACCTTTAAAACAAGAGACAGGCCAGAACACAACAACTCAAAAGACAGATGCAGCAGGTGTGGGAAGATACATGAAAATTCATATAATAAATGTCCTGCACGCAATGCAGAGTGCAAAAAATGTCAGAAAAAGGGGCATGCTGCTGTATGTAAAACTAAAAGGAGGGTGGAGGAAATTGAACAAAATGAAATAACGGAAAGTCTAGAAACATTGTTCCTGGGTACAATGATGTCTAAAACATCCGATGCAGTATGGCAGAAATCAGTTGCAGTAAATGGTCAACAGATCTTGTTCAAGCTGGACACTGGAGCAGCAGTGACGGCTATTCCAAAACACATGTATTTAGAAAAGCTACATGGGAAACTGTCACGGCCAAACAAAAGACTGTGTGGACCAAGCAATATTCCCATTGAAGTAGAGGGACATTTTACTGCCACTATTAGCCACAATGAATATGCTAGGAAGCACCAAATATACGTTGTGCCAGGGTTAGCAACTCCACTGCTGGGGTTAACAGCAATACAAGACCTCTGTTTGCTTAGTCCAGTGGAGACCATTGAGACATCTGAGTCTACGTGAAACAATATCCCAGAGTCTTTACTGGTTTAGGTAAACTAGAGGGAGAATACAAAATTAAACTTAAAGAAAATGCCACTCCATTCACCCTCTCTGTGCCACGCCGCTTGCCTTTACCTTTTAGAGGGAAGGTGCAGGAAGAGTTGAAAAGGAT
Organism: Limnothrissa miodon; assembly: GCA_017657215.1. NCBI lineage: Eukaryota > Metazoa > Chordata > Actinopteri > Clupeiformes > Clupeidae > Limnothrissa > Limnothrissa miodon. Next base: position 175,620 of record JAGFZM010000337.1, on the reverse strand, counting down.
GGTGGAAATGGGAGTTATCTCGCCCATTGAAGAGGCGACAGACTGGTGCTCGGGTATGGTTGTAGTACCAAAACCTAATGGAAAAATTTGAATATGTGTCGACCTCACACGCCTAAATGAAAACGTTTGCAGGGAAAGACACATTCTCCCAGCAGTTGATGAGACACTCGCTAAATTAGCGGGAGCAACATTTTTTTCTGGCAAATTCCTCTTCATAGAGACTCGGCCCCACTCACCACCTTCATTACACCTTTTGGCCGTTATTGTTTCAATCGACTCCCTTTCGGCATATCATCAGCTCCCAAACATTTTCAGAAACGATTGACACAGATGTTGGATGGCCTTGAGGGAACTGTCTGTCATGCAGATGACATTTTGGTGTTTGGGGCTACACAAAAGGAACACGAGGAAAGGTTACATGAGGTGCTCCGAAGGCTGCAGCAGAGAGGACTAATCTTGAATGACAAATGCCAGTTTGCAGTGACTGAAGTCAAATTTCTCGGACATGTTGTCAGTAGAGAAGGGATACGGCCAGACCCTGATAAGATCAGGGCGATTAGAGGAATGCCACCACCCAAGGATGTGGCAGATGTGAAACGATTTTTAGGAATGGTCAACTATGTAGGGAAGTTCTCCCCAAACATAGCAGAGCTCACTGGGCCAATGAAAGACCTCCTAAAAGCTGAAAATATGTGGACATGGGGAGCAGCGCAGCAGAGAGCTTTTGAGAAGGTGAAAGAGGAGCTCAGCTCATCAGCTGTCCTTGCCCCATACTGCACTGACAGACCAACTAGGGTGTCTGCAGACGCATCCTCCTATGGCTTGGGAGGGGTTTTGTCACAACTTCAAACATCAGGAGAGTGGAGGCCAGTGGCCTTTATTTCTCATAGTATGACAGCAACGGAGCGCAGATATGCCCAAATTGAAAAGGAGGCCCTTGCCATTACATGGGCTTGTGAACGATTTCAGACTTATCTTCTGGGCCTGCAGTTCGTAATTCGGACGGACCACAAACCATTAGTAAGTCTCCTCAGCTCAAGAGCGCTTGATGATGTCCCTCCTTGTATATTGCGCTTCAGATTAAGACTTCTGTGGTTCACATACACAATTGTGCACGTCCCAAGAAAGAATCTTATAACAGCAGACGCTCTTTCAAGAACACCCCTTCAGGGTGCAGTAACAGAGGGGGATCTTATGCTCCAGAGGGATGTCATTGCCCACATTAATGAAGTTATTCAGCAGCTTCCTGCCTCACAAGAGAAATTGCTACAGATTAGGCGAGCACAGGAAGCAGATTCAGTTTGTGCACAGCTGTCCTCGTTGATTCGCACAGGTTGGGACAGAAAGAGTTCAGCCCCACAGCTTATGTCCTATTGGCAATACAGAAATGACTTGTTGATGGTGGATGGGCTCCTGATGAAGGGGAACAGAATAGTGATTCCTGCAGGCATGCAACAGGACATCCTGAACAAACTTCATCAGGGTCACCAAGGTATGGTTAAGTGTATGGCCAGGGCTCATACTGCGGTGTGGTGGCCAGGACTGACACGGCAGATAAAAGACAAGATACGTCAGTGTGAAATTTGTGCTAAGGAGTGTCACAATTCACCAGAACCTCTGCTGACCACACCCTTGCCTTCACGTCCATGGCAACAACTTGCTGCTGACTTATTTGAATGGAAAAAAGGTCCGTATTTAGTAGTTATTGATTACTACTCCAGGTTCATTGAGGTTGCTAGTCTTACAAACACTCTAGCATCATCTGTGATTGTTAAATTGAAAGCTATCTTTAGCCGTCATGGAGTGCCAGACACACTCATCACAGACAATGGACCGCAGTTTACCGCAGCAGCGTTCATGGATTTTGCTAAAGACTACAACTTCCATCACGTTACCAGTAGCCCCCATTACCCCCAAAGCAATGGGGAAGCTGAACTTGCTGTGAGAACGGTAAAATCCTTGTAACAGAAGAATGAGGACCCTCACAAAGCGTTGATGGCATACAGAGCAACTCCGCTTGCACATGGAGTATCTCCAGCGCAGCTCCTGATGGGGCGTAACATTCAAACACCCCTACCAGTGTGCCCCAGCGCTCTCAAACCTGCATGGCCAGACTTGAGAGCTTTTGAGGAGAAAGATCAGGAGCTTAAAAGAAAACAGACAGAGGGATACAACAAACGACACAGAGCACGGGAGAAAAACACGCTCCAGCCAGGTCAGCGAGTCTGGATAAGAAATGTACCACATTCAGGAATGGTCTTAGGATCTGCAGGGACACCAAGGTCATATGTGGTAGAAACTACAACCGGCAGTCTCAGAAGAAACCGTTCTCATTTGAGAGTGGTGCCTTCTGCTGTCAGCCCTCCAGACTCGGGAATTTACACCAGGACGGGTAGAGCAATCAAGCCTGTTAAAAGACTGAATTTGTAGTTTAGTGTTGTGAGTATATACGGAGCAGAATAACCTCTATACCACAACAGAGAGGATCAGGCAGTCTACCCTGCCTCTCAGTTAAAAAAAAAAAAAAAAAAGAGGTGTGGGATGTTTAATACAAAGTTTATTTTAAACATTGGTCCTTCCTTTATGTTTATCCAGATGTTAATGTGATATCTGTGTGTCTACCGTGTTCAGGTAAAATCAGTATTAAGTTTATATATCCAGATAAATGATATAAGAGTTTCTTACAAGGGCTGGATATTGTAAGTTTAAAAGGGGGAGATGTAGTGATAAGGTTTGAGATGTATCATGCGCGCATGCGCGAGTTATAGGAGAGTCTCTGATAGTAAAGGATTCAACCCAACGTTGCTCTCGGATCTGATTATTAAGTACACGATACAACACACCCTCCTCCGGGAATCTGGTATCTATTCTTGGTCATAGATTTTCGCATTCTGTCTAAATATGAGACATGAATTATATAAAAAAAACAACTCAAAACTAGCATTTTAATATAGTATGTTGAAATAATAATTAATAAATATGTACTTGTATGAAATGTTAACAATGTACTTCTAGGTTAATTATGTAACCTCTTATTGTTTTTGCAGACAATCTCAGCAGCATATGCCACTACTGTGGTAGTGAGGATACCGACTCACAATGGGTAACTTGGGCAATTGTTGCATGTCACTAAAAACTAAAACTTGGGCAATTGTTGCATGTAATGGAGACCAAAAGGCTATGAAAACACAAACATAAATGTACTGTATGTTTGCGAGTGTGTCTAAATACAATATATACAAAAAAACTGTTTTTCTAGATTAGTCTCTGCTATACATTTTTATAACCTCAGTCATGGTATACTAGGGTGTACACATCAACTCTGTTTCAACATCTCAGAAAAGCATTTTTTATTTAGTTATTTGCACATTTATTTTCCAGATTTTCTGTGACAGTTGTAGCCGGTGGTTTCATGCAAGCTGTGTCCAGAATCCACCAGTGGACAAAGAATACATGTGCCCAACATGCAGCTGCTAGGCATCTGTCTGTTTCGTCTGTGTCCTCCCCACTGACAGCAGAAATCTATGTTTGTGAGACCATTGCAGCCTGCTGGGGCAGCAGCTGGATACTGTTGAGGAGTAGTGCGTGGGACATTCCGTTTATAGTTTTTAGTACTATGTTAATTAATGAAGGACATAAGATGTTCTGTTCAGAGTTAAGAGTGCAAAATAAACACAACTGTAGTTGTTCTTTATCAGTTGCTCATGTCTGGTTGTGCTCAGTGCGACCACATACCCCTTTTCCCACACGGTTAATTTGGAAGTCATTTCCACAGAGGAAATGGCAAAGCGGCCTGCCCCCCCCCCCTCCTAGATTTTTCCCCCTATAACCCAGCTCAAAATAGTTTCTGCAGCATCAATATGGAGTAGATATGAGTTTGTTGTGTGCGGGATATTCCCATCCAGAGTTAGGCAGGGGGGGACAATCTATGACAAAGCGGACTGACATGGAATTAACAAACCGGTACTCGCCGTTTTGTATGAAACTAAAAGATGACAGATCGCAGAAATATTTAAATTTAGCAAAGTGTGGGAAATATTGTTCAATTAGATGAATGAATGTTACTAATGCATCTGCAGAATCGACCGTAGTCAAACAAGAGATCTGGATATATTTTAAAGCAAGATCAAAAGTGACAGTGAGCGGAACATCTTCTGCTGCGCGTGCCCTTTAAAGAACGATGACGTAAGACCGATTGCGCCAAGGGGAGGCAATATGTGGCAGGGGGGCATTTTAGCGCACACCGGACCTCTGCCATTGAGCAGTTATGTTCTTTGGATAAAGACTCAAAAGTCCTGAGCCATAGGTCTATTCTCTATTCACTTTTCAAAGTCGAAAACGTGAATGGATTATGCATGTTCATGCGTAATTCGGCTGAATTTCCTATAAAACCAACCCTTGCATAGCAAGGGCAGTAAGCAAAAAAGTGTCGCGTGCCGGCCCCAGGCAGTTCGACAGCCCGTGGCACGGGGTACCGTGACAAACCTTTAGCCCGTGAACGCAATGTCTAGGAGGGTATAAAACCCCTGCTTACGTTCAGTTCGGTTCCTTTGAAAAAATTCATGCCACTCGATTTTGAGTTCGTTGTAATTTTTCCTAAACAACTTTTCCTACTTCACCTAACACGCCCATCAGAAAAGCTTTTTAAAAGCTCCTAACGTGAAGGAATCAAGTTCTGGTTATACTTACATACAAAGCTGTATGTTTCTACTTCACTCGAAAATGCTTTCAGCTAAATACAAAGTTTAAAACCCACATGCCAACCTTGTGTTATCATCGTTTCTTCTCGTCGAGTAGTGAATAGCGGACGTTCATTTGGAGCACAATATTTGAGTAAGCACTTACAAAAATAGTGGAAGAAATGTCGGTATCAACATGGCGGAAATCATGGGTGACGGATGTTACGATTTCGAGTCCGGAGGGGTGTGATTAGCACGTGACTGGCTCGTGCCGGCGAGCATTTGACCTGGATGTACGGAACTCTGCTGTACCCATACCGTGCGGGTGTACGGGATCCTGCTCGAAAAGCAGAGTCCCGTACAATGCGTCACTCCTCAAAATAACGTCTTTTTTGTGCTGTCCGCTCCGGAGCTCTGCTCGGCATGCTTGCTTCTCTCCCCCACCGTGGTTGCTAACAGGGCAGCCTTCTTCGAGGGATGGGCTGCCTCATCTGCGCTCCCCTCCACCTCTGCTGGTCATACCACAACCCCGCGTGTTCCATACTGAAGGGATTTGTCCAGGCTTTCGGGAGTTAGCCAGCCAACCACTAATGGCCTTGTTAGCCTCCGTCCCTCTAGTAGCTAGCCCCCAAGCTAGGCTAGCTGGTCCTCGGCTGATTAGCATTGGCTTTGCCCAGGCGACTGCAGTCCCTGAGGCTAATCCTTCCTCTCCTCCCCCTCCTGCTTCTCCCGACGTGATGTCAGTTGACACCGACCAGGACGATCTCTCTCTCCTGGAGAACCGCAAGATGGGAGGACGTGGCGGATGAATCTCAGCCCAGAGGCACTCACGCTGCTAACCTAGCACGTGAGTGAGTAGACATAGCCTCCTTAGCAGCTTGCAAGCTAGGGCTACCTCCTCCGGAGCTTCCCTCGAGGGCTTGTCAGCGAACGGAACGCCTGACTGCGAAAGCTTACATCTTGACTGACCATCAGATCCTCCGTGCTTCTTCGCTCGCCTCGCTGGCCATCAGGGCAGCCGTTAAAGCCGAGGGACGTTCGCTGGGAAGAATCTGCATGTGTGTGTGCCCGACAAAGTGAGTTTTCGCCTTGCGGCTGCCAGCCCAAGGCATTCACCTCTGGCAATCGGTCCTCTCTGATCTCACCGCCTTTACACACAGTCACAAGCACATCGGACACACTGCCCTGTGACACTCGGGCCTCCTTTTGGCCACATTGTCCCCGATCTCGACACCCTTTCAGCCTACCCAGCCTCCTGCCAAGGGGGGCGTCTTGTTGGCAGTCTCAGCTGACTCAGCGAGGGGCTCCTTGTATGATTCACAGTTTTGACTAGCCAGGCTAACGCGTGAAAGCGGATGATAATATCAGGTTAGGTTTTGACTGCTTCAGGTAAAAAAACCTTACAAGCCTCTGATAGCTTAATGGTCAGAGCATAGGGTTTTCGAATGGCATTCTGGCCTTTTGTGGGGAGTTCGAAACCCGGTCGAGGCGATGTCACAATGGTCACGGTTTTGCCACACACAGCTCCTGCTGTGGCAGCTGATGCCCTTGTTATGCCACAAGGGGGATCTATTGCACTATGGCTGCCAATAGTAACCTCAGGTAATTCCCAATAGGCTTACTATAACTCAATGGGTAGAGCTCAGTGCTATCAACCAGCCTCTCGGATGCTTCACAGGGGTTCTATTCCCGGTGGAGGCAGTTGTGACACTGTGTCACATTTTTTGTCACACGCAGCTCCTGCTGTGGCAGTTGACTGCCCTTGCTGTGTCACAAGAGGGTTACGTTATGGTCAGACACTCGCTCTGCCGATGCACTGCACACAGGCTGCCCCTGGGGGCGTCTCAAGTGCCGTGCGCTGGACTAACACATTGCGGCCGCTTCTCACGGGCACTCCTATGTCTCGAGTTCAGCCTCCGCCTCTCCGGCTGATACATATCTACGCAGACACGCGTTCCGAGCACGATGCCCTTAGGGGGCTCCGCGGTGGGTACGCTAAGCGCTGCCTCACAGTGCTCTGAGCGAGACGCCCCTAGGCTCCTATCTCGCCTTCACACTGGCATGTGTATGCAGCTCTGAAATTCGCAACAGGACCCCTACTGGATGTCGTGCTACACCCATAAAACCGTCGGAAGGAGACAGAATCATTCGGCAAAGTGTTTTTGGTGGGAAAACTTAAAGTTGTTGTTTTTTATTAGCCTACTATAATTTTGTCTCTCCTGTCATATTTATATAACATCAGAAAATGTAAGAATTACAAGTTTCGTTCTTATATACAAATACAATTTATTATGATATTGTAGGACACCAACCATATTTATTTAACATACTTTTGGGCTTGTGTGTACCAAGATGATTAGTGCTGGAGCACATAGAATGCAAAACCACATTTACCTTATTATTGTTGAATTTAGGTAGCTTTAAGAGCCCATAAAACGCATTCTTGACCATCATAAATGTTCTTTGAGCCTCAATAATTGTGTATGCAAATTTGTGCGGCTGAAAAAGACCCAGGAGCATTTCTAGGCTGTCTATTCCACGCTCAGAAATGTATACTCATTAAAAATGTTCGTGTTTCCCGCCCCCTGTCACTGATTGGCTAGTTAATTGTGAGGCCTATTGGCTGTTTTTTCGCTGAAGCAGATTGGCTCCCTAGTTTCACTGATATTACTGCTAGAAAACAAATTCAACTACGTGTGACCCCAACTGTAGGCTATACAGACTGTATACAGTTTTATCGCTCCCCTTTTAACATTACCGTTTTATTTTATCACGCTACGTTTGCGCCTACGCTACAAGCAAGCAGCAGGTCAATATGCTGCAACGGTAACGTTAGTAGTAGCCCCAGATGGAGCCTAACGTCAAATTAGAGCTTCTCAATTTGAAGCATTTTTTTTCAGAACTTCACGCAGACTAAAGAAGTGAACAGCCATTTGCAATAAACAGAATTTGCATAAATTATGCTGGCTCAACAACTTCGAACTTCATCAAGGATCTCAGGACGCACAAGGATAGGTCAGTGAATCTTGTTTAGGTGAAGGGGAAATTTAGCTTGAAGGTAGCATTACCACTACCGCTAGAAAACAAATCCAAGTCTGACCCCAACTGTAGGCTATGTAGACTGTATGCAGATTACAGCTTTATCGCTCCCCTTTTAACATTACCGTTTTATTTTATATCAAGCTATGTTTGCACCTATGCTACAAGCAAGCAGCAGGTCTGTTTCTCAGCAGTAAATCGGTTAACTAACGTTGTCTGAGCTAAATAAACACTCAATAGAGTTGGCAAGTGAACCGGAAGCCTGTAGTTTTTCTTGTTAGCATTTCACGACATCCGGATCCTACGTTTTTTCCCCTATGGGAAATCCAATGTTAATTTTGGAGCTCCATCTCAAATAAGTGTGCTCCATCTTAAATAAGGTGTGAGCAAAAGCATGTGAGTAGATGACCTCCGCATTCGATGGAGGATGTTAAAAAAAAACATGTTATGGACAATGGGTTTGCAAATTTGCAGTCTAATAGAGTTGGCCAGTGAACCCGGAACCTCCAAACAGGAAGTGGTTCCAAGGCTCCCGTTTTGCCATTGACTTTTCCATAAAATCGCGTTTTAAAAGTGTTTAAAGACTCATTCTATCCAGCTACGGGGTAGGTGATGAACGTGTAACCTTCCGTTCAGAGTGAAAAAAATTAAGAAAAGGCTAAAAAAAGGCAAAGGTAGGTAGGCAAAGACTGTGTACATAAAAAAAAGGCAAAGGTAGGTAGGCAAAGACTGTGTACATATTTTTTACCCCCGAGTTCAGAAACTACTTATCCCAGAAGCCAGTACTTACCCTGTCCGATCCTGTCCCAAAGATGATTGCGCTTAACGTCCTTTTTGAATCTCCTCGAGTAGACGACAGCCACGCGATCTTGTTCTTGCAATGGAATAGCTAAATTTAGGTGTATTTCTTCAGTAGTTTGTGTAAATAGTGTTGTAATATTGTACGAATATTGTATATATCTTCAGATTTGCATCCATCAAGTTTTAGATCCGTTTTTTTTTTTAACCGAAAGCATGGTACAGTATTTTGTACCCGACTGCATGCTTTGGTGTCCACCATTGCAGTTTCCACCGGTTCCCTACAAATGCCTAGGGTTTTCATCAATAAAATGAGTAGCAACATAGTCTGGGTGTGTTTTTTAGACGCATTGTAACGATAATAAATGAATGTTGCTATCCCTCTGCTAACAGCGAAAAATTAAGGACGACATGGAGTTATCTCTTACCTTTGACCTCATTTTCAAAAACGACGGTAAAATGATTTAAATGCAATATGTTCTTTATTTACAATGATTCAGTGTAATTTACAACGATTGCAACGGTCAACAATTGGCAAATCTTTCACAAAGCTTGTTTTAAAAAAACGGCGGGATGACATGTCGTTGAGCGTGGTTTTGTATAGCTCTGGTTACCATGACGTCCGGGCTAAGCGACGCTAACTTGTAGGCAAAAGGGCTTTCCGCTTTAGCCTAGTGATGGCAACATCTTATTTATTTTGTCATTAGACTGCAAATTTGCATACCCATCGCCCATAACATGTTTTTTTAACATCCTCCATCGAATGTGGAGGTCGTCTACTCACATGCTTTTGCTCACACCTTATTTGAGATGGAGCTCCAAAATTAACATTGGATTTCCCGTAGGGGAAAAAACTTAGGAACCGGAATGTTGTGAAATGCTAACAAGAAAAACTACAGGCTTCTGGGTCACTTGCCAACTCTATATCCTCACTGCTGAAAACTCGTTTCCCTCAAGGATGTTACTGCGCTAACTTGTAGGTGACTTGATTCACAGTACAGCAACTCTTCTGAGATGAAACTGCATAAATATTTAACACATTTCATACACAGAACAAACCTTAATAAAACTCCTTTAGGTTTTGGGACAAAATATTATGGGGACCTGTTCATGAAGTGATAGGCCAGGCTATTTAGGCTGAGATTACCTAGAGTCAGAGGTGGAAAAACGAGTAAAAATCCAGGTTCAAAAAGTAAAAATCCTGCCATGTTTTCCTTGTAACACAGCTAATGGTAACGAACATTCAAGACAGATAGATCCGCTACTCACTGAAGTCACCTGTGTTAGAAGGAAAACATGGCAGTATTTTTACTTTCTGAACCTGGATTTTTACTTGTTTTTCCACCCCTGCCTAGAGTGATTATAGTGCTGAAAAACATTTTACACTGCCCATCACTAATCCTGTTACCAGTTGTATTACAGACTAAATGAAATGCCAGTTGATATGATGCCATGTTATTAAGTTTAGAAATGAGAAATGGCTAGATACAACAGGTGTAGAGTGTAATGTGCAGTGAATGTGGGCTTAGAAGGCCATTGTCGATTGTCAATATTTATTTCTGCACTAACTACTGTCCACTTATTAAACTTTCTCATAAATTTACGTTTAGACCTACAAGTAGATCATTTTTGAAGAAGACACTCTTAAAAAATAAAATCTTGGACTACTTCCCCGAAGATCTGAAAAATATCATTTCTTGTAAGAAGCTGGCAACTATATGAAAATTAAATAATAATAATAATAATAATAATAATTAGTTATTTAGTAAATAAATATTATTTATAATATTTGTATTTATTAATAAATGTTATTTAGTATGTTATCTCAGGATGTTCCCAACCCATACAGGCAACTGTTCTCTTAAAAGAATGTGGACGTAGACACAGGTTTGGGGGTGGAACAAATAGAGAATGAACTACAATCAAAACAATAGGGGTATTGTGTTTGGGCGTCGGACTTTTAATTGGTAAAGTTAAGCTATTGCTTTTCTTTATTATTACGTTTGTATATGATTTCACTTTAATACAAGCATGATAAATGTGTAACAGCCTTTAACAGGTAAGAAATTATGTTTACAAGCACGCAAATAGAAAGGTGAATATGCGAATGGGAATCAGAGGTCCCCTATTTTTTGGAATCGTCTGCATTTCCTGTGCGGAACCTACACCGATATCAGGAAGTTTGGGCGGTGGTTGAAGAACAGCCGTACCTCCTGAGCGAACGCCGTTTCTCGACGAAGTGTGAGTTTCAGCTTTGTGTCATGTAATGGTCATAATATGTAGCTTTACTACCAAATATGGATCAAATCACCAGTATTTTATTCCTTATACATAACTGAAGTCGTGTTCGGTATTAGATTTAGGATGGTAAAGGGAAAAGGCGTCATACATCATAGCTAGTTTACGTTAGCCTGTGGTATATTTGGGGATATCTTAACGTCATTCGCAGTAATGGTTTTGGTTCACTTTGTTAGTGAGAACTCGATAAAATTACAAAGGTATTTTAAGTTCCGACCTTTTACAATACATCGTCACGGTTATATTCGTGTAAAAATAACTAAAATAATCTCAAATGGTCGCTCTTACAAGCTGCGTAACCTAGTGTACATCGCTAGTTAGCCAGTGTCTGCTAATATTAGCTGTCGTTTTTACGCTAGCATTAACGTTAATTTCTGAAGTTCGTGTTTGAAAAGGTACATTGTTCATCGCGACTTGGATGTAATTAATTAAATTCAGCTTTTTCAAGAATTGCTATAACTGCTTAAATGTGTATAAGAACCTTACAGTTAAATAAATGATCGAATTTTTAACGTCAATGTAGCGTTTCCAGAGGTCCAACATTTCCTGCTATTTTGCCAACAGCTTGCCCTTAACTTCTAGCTGGCTTTAATGTGGATTTATCTGTCTTTTCTCGTACACGCACAATAGAATTGCATATTTTGCTAACTAAGGTCTTGATTTGGTGGCTTATTCTGTCTGGGTTGTGCATCTGCTAAAACGTAGACACAAACAAGAAGTGCCAAATTATGACGGCCTAGGTTCCATTTAGGTCATGATCTAATATACTTCTATATTCGGCTTCTCCATGTCTCCAGGGCGCTCTCTATGTAGGACGTTAGGTTACTTGATGTGCTTTGCTGTCTCTGCAGTCACAACAACAGGGCTATAACGTTAATACTCTTCCGATTAGGTTGTCTTTGTCGTCCCACAAAATTACGTAATGGCTCTGTCACTAATATCTTAAATTTGGGCTATGAGTAAGTTAATATAGCCATCTGACTTCACTTGCATCAATCCAGGCCTAGTTAAACTATGTCTTCAGAAGTTCTGACTGGCGCTAGGGGAAAAGACCCCGTCGTCACCCCAGCTTCCCACGGGAAACAATGGCTTGCCTGAATAAGGACTCCATTTTCGCATGAACAGTTTTTTTCCTGTCCAAAGTGGTCTTGGTAGAGCAAAGCTTTGGATGTGGTTTTTTGCTTTTGCCTTTTATAGAGTTGCTGTGGCATCCACAGGGAATCGCTGCATTATTAGATTCCCCTGGTCAGACACTGTTAGGCATGACTTCTTAAATCCTATTCTAAGTAATTATGTAAAAGGATTCTTGTGCTAGAACTGTGCACTGTGCCTCTCCGTTAGGTGATCACAAAACCATATTGTTGGATTTGTAATAATGCTTTGGTACTACATTGTACTATAACATTAGTAGTTGTAATGTTTTCTGTGTATGTTTGCTGTAGTAAGTGACATTTGACTAAGAAGCCCTAGAGCATGTTGGAAACTTTGCTTTTAGAATAAGCTCTTGGAAGACTTGAAGCTCTTCCTCCGGGCTAACTTTCCCAGATTTCAGTTGACCACATTCTTGGACTACCCCCTAGACCTTTTGGCTTAAACTGTTTTAAAACTTCTGTCTTGTCCAGGTAAACCCCCCAAAACAGCAACATGTCAAGCAAAAGGACCAAGGCAAAGACCACAAAGAAGCGCCCTCAGCGCGCCACCTCCAATGTCTTTGCCATGTTTGATCAGTCACAAATCCAGGAGTTTAAAGAGGCTTTCAATATGATTGACCAGAACCGCGATGGCTTTGTAGACAAGGAGGATTTGCACGATATGTTGGCATCTCTGGGTGAGTGGTTTTAAAAAAAAAAAAAAAAAAAGTCTACATGTTGTGATGGGGTGTGGTTTATATCAGTGTCTTCAATGATCAGAAATGTAGTTTACATTGTATGGGGTTTGCCTGCATTGTTTTGGACAGGGACGTGGAGCCAACTAACAATCATTATAAATATGTTTGTTTCCAGGCAAAAACCCAACAGATGAGTACCTGGAGGCCATGATGAATGAAGCACCAGGACCCATCAACTTCACTATGTTCCTTACCATGTTTGGGGAGAAGCTAAATGGCACAGATCCAGAGGACGTCATCCGGAATGCTTTTGCATGCTTCGATGAGGAGGGCACAGGTAGGATGCAGGGTCTCGATTAGCTCTTTTTTTTTTTTTTTTAATAATGGTGGTGGTGTGGTATAACCTCACCTGTTCCAAAGGAATAACTGAAGTGTTTCCTTTGCCCTTGCTAAAGTTCAGGCGCTGACCAATGTGCGACTAATTTGACTGTAAAAGTAGAACTGTATAGAATGGTACTATTTAGACTTCTACGTAGGCTCCATGTCTGATTTTCTTATGTCTCTCTTTGCATATAATCTCATGGGTGCAATAAACAGATTAGGGTGGTTGAACTCATTCCCTTTTCCTGCTGGGAGGCTTTACCCAGTAATCAGACGGTGTTGTAGTCTTGTTCCGTCTTCTCCAGTGGCATGTTGACACAGGTTCCAAACAACCAGAGGCCTGTTTTGTGTGGCCTATGACCTCTACTTTAGTAAATGAATTGACTCTCATAGCTTGTACCTTAAAGGCAAGTTAAATGCAATAAGTGTATATGGTGGCTTGTGTGCAGGCTTCATTCAGGAGGACTACCTGCGGGAGCTGCTGACCACTATGGGTGATCGTTTCACAGATGAGGAGGTGGATGAGCTGTTCAGGGAAGCACCCATTGACAAGAAAAACAACTTCAACTATGTTGAATTTACCCGCATCCTCAAGCACGGAGCTAAGGACAAGGACGATTGAAAATACTGCTTTATTCTGCTTACCACATTTCCCCTTTTATCTTCCATAGTCTGTTTCCCGCCCTCACTTCAGTTAGAACTCTGCATGTCTGCTGTAAACCTTGGAGTTCATGGAACTAGGGATACCTCAGTGTATGTATATGGGGGGTAGTGTGTGTCAAACATGCTTACTTAAAAGATTCCTGAATATTCCAACCCATCATGCAGGTCTTTTATTTTGTGCTTAAAAATAAAACCAGTTTAAATGTGAAGACTCAACATTGAATTATGGAAAGCACCTCTGGTTAAAGTGATGGCCTGGTTTAGCTGAATTTTTACATTTTGTAAGAAATATGAAACTTTTTAAATAAATCTACTCTATCCAGATGTGCTAGCAGTCCCTACCGTGTGTTTGTAGAGTATGGTCAATGGGCTGGGGATTGATGCGGGGTTTAATTCGGGTAATTAACCTTTTAAATTAACGTTGAGATGACAACCTGGAGTTGTAAAACACTAAAACGTCAGATAAATAATAATGGCTCAGTGTGAACTTGAAGTGTAGATGGTATATTAATCCCTTATATATTCCATTTCCATATATTCTATCTATTAAACTCCGATGTCCTACAGACACCCATTAGTAATCTGCATAAATGAAGCTGCTTCAAACTACAGGCACATACAGCACCCTTGTTTACCTAGTGTACGTAGTTATTCCTACATAGGGCACCCAAATTATTTTTTCACCTCTTGTTTGCTAAGTTAATATGTATAAAGTGTTGGTTTAAAAAAAAAAAAACAAAGTGCTAAGAATTGAATGAGGTGCAAGTATGAGATTGCTGGCAGTAATTGCATACCTTTAGTCATCTGAGCATGTATAGACATGAAGCCTTTTGGTGAACAGGCTACAAAGACAAACTATTTTCGATCATATGACATAAAACTCGCACATCTGTTAAATTTATTTATTTAACTCCGTATTCTTCACGTACTGATAATGTGAGAATCATCCATCTGTTAAGATTAGCTTTGAGTCTTTGCAAACCAAAAAAAAATGGGGATTAGAGGTGATTCTTAATGTGGCCTGAATGTTAACATATGCTGTGTTGTGCTGGTACTGGATTTCTGATGTCATTGAGAATGAGACATCTGTTCAATTAGTGTCGCCAAAGTATTCTCACGTGTCATTTATGTGCGAAAAGTCCAACTGTTAAGCTTTAGCCTTGGGTCTGCATATAAATATAAGAAATGGGATTCGAAATAGCAGACATCATCAGAGACAAACACACACAGAATATCCTGGATAAAAAGGGTAAGACTTATAATCATTACATAAATGCAAAATATAATGAAGTGATGGTTAAAAACTCCATGCTTGTCCTCTTCTCTAAGAAACTATCTGAACTACATATGAATGCGTGGATGTCAATGGGCTTTACATTTTATGTATCCCAGTAATTTTAAATAAACTTGATCAGGCTATTGTTTTCATAGGCAACACATCAGCATGCTGTCCACCCTACCCTTACTCCTGTTAGGCCACTTGAGTGTCGTGCACACCTGTCGGACAGGTACTCTTCTGGAGTGCCAAGATGCCCCCTTTGTCCCAGGACATAATCTCGCTGGAGAAGGGTTTGATGTGGTCACACTGCATCACAAAGGAGCCTATGTACTGGACTCCCAAACATATCTCACCCCAACAAATACCTGCACGCTGTGTGAAAACCCACTTCAGGGCAACAGGCTGCAGAAACTGCCACTGTCTGTGCTGGACTGGCGTTCTTTCAGCAACTGTAAACAGGAGCTCACCAGTGCACTGCTGACTTCAGTCACCAGTGTGGCAGAGAGCTCCACTTCTATGATTGAGAATGATTGGAGCCTGGGGCTAGAGCTTGGTGACATGCTGGACATGAATGTTGGGGGCAGTCATTCCACTACTATGGAATATGCATTGGCTCAGTCAAAAATAGACAAGTCTGCTTTTACCTCTCATCAACTCAGCTGTGCACATTACAGGTATGTTGTACATTGTTTTATGTGTCAAGCTACAATTTTAAATGTCAGTTGCTTATTTTCATTCAATCCTGGTTTTGGTTTAAATATTTTTGCTCCTACAATAAATAGCATTAATAAAACAACAGTCAAATACACAAGGTTAAAAGGGAAGCAAGGAAAACACAGATTATTAAAATGTTTCTTCCTTGTATTTATTTTTTCACCCTAGACATTTTTGGTGTCTGTTGTGAGCCACACAGGGAACTTTTACTCAGAATAAATGTCAATTTATTTCTTTTCAGTTACCGTGTGCCAAGCAGTCCTCCTCTCAGCCCAGAGTTTCTTGCACATGTGCAGTCTCTTCCAGTAGATTACACTCCTGAGACTCAAGACCTCTACCGTCGCTTTGTTGAAACATACGGCACACATTACATCCAACAGGTACGCCTCGGAGGTCGTCTCACCCGGTTCACCTCCATCCGCTCCTGTCTGGCCACTGTGAACGGTCACTCAGCTTCCCAGGCGAAAGACTGCATAAACACTGGGCTCTCCATTGGCCTCGGCTTCGTCGATCCATCATTTACGACCAGCAAGTGCAAATCTCTAATACAGAATCAGGACTTTCAAACAGAGTCTCAGTTATCTTATTTAAACCATGTCACAGAGGTGCTGGGTGGCAACAACTGGCTGGGAGAGGTGTCACTCCTCAAGAATGACTCATCTGAGTTCAGGAGCTGGATGCAGACCCTAAAAAATATCCCTGACATTGTCTCCTACTCTCTGATTCCTATCCATGAACTGGTAGCTGATCCCACTGTTAGGGGTAATGTCAAAACCACAGTGAGACAGTATCTCAAAGACAATGCTGTGCCCAAAGAAAAGCCCTCGCAGCAGTGTACCAACCAGCCCAACCTTTCCCCTGAGTGTTGCCCACTGTCACCAAAGAAGGGAAAGCTCCGTGTTAGCATCAACAATGGCTGGGGTATCGGGCCTGGGCTGGATCCTATTGGGCCACCTGATCCTTATGTGAAGATGTGGTACTGGAATCGCTTTGAGCAGACACACTACATCAAAGACACAGAAAATCCCCACTGGAACTCCCATTATGATCTTGGACACGTAGAAGCTAATCATGAACTTGTTTTTGAGGTGTGGGACAAGGACCTAAATTTTGATGATCACCTTGGAACATGCCGTACCCGACTCAGTGAAGGCTCTCACTCAGGTAGTTGTGGTCTTCATAAGGGGGGCTTTTCATACTCCTACACCCTCACCTGTGACCCAAACCTCATGGGCCCTCAGTGCTCTCGGTACAAGGCAAGCTAGACAAGGAAATAATTGAAAAATAGTCTAATCAAGAAACAAAGTCAGATTTTGTGCAAAGATGTGGATATAAAATAAAAAAATTGTTTTAACTTGAATCTTTGCAGTTTTGTCATGGTTTTGTCAAGGGGGAGCATTTCATGGCCATATATAAGTAGAAAGTAGTAAAATCAAGAAAGGATTTTTGCAAGTAGGCTAATGAGAACTTTGTCTTGGTTGCCACATTGGACTTATTTCAGCTATAAAAAGTAAATTGATTGCTTAGCCTAAAAGGGGGAAAAAAGCATTACATTGATCTCTGCCTTTTTCATCAACTGTTGTAAACCAACTCTGCTATATGGCTCCCTCTAATGGAGAAAATGTGTCAGAACATGCTCGTCTCCAGTCTAATGTCAAGCAAGTCCCCTTCTAAAATCGGGTGGCCTTAGTGGGTCTGCTAAAGTAAATGAAACAATAGGTTTGATTTTTGTATCTAAACTGTGTTGTACAGGTTTCAAAGAAGGATGCCCTGTCGCAAAATATATGCAATTCTTACAAAATGACATCCGGGGATCGTCTTTATCCCCGCCCAACACAACGAGACGGATGCGTGATTGGTCTGGTCTGTTACGAGGCACATGTTGCAGCTGGAGCTGACGGGGCTTGTGTAAAGCGGTATGTGATGTAGAAGGTTATAGCATTATATTAGGATTGTTGAGAGAAAAAAGCCAGAATACATACTACTGTACTATTTCTGTTAAAAAATATGTATATACCCACTTGTCTTTTCTCTCATTCTGGTTAAATCTTCCTTTCTTTTGCTGCTAGTTAGAACTGGTAAGAACAACAACTTCCGCTTAACGTTAGCTAACCGCTACAAGGGCAAAGTCATGTCAGGTTAGTTAATTAATGTCTTTTTTATTATATGTTTGTAGATGGAGTTCGAGTCACTAATGGTGTCAGACACTTCAGCTTTCAAGCCATTAAGATGCTGATTTTAAATCTATCGTAGGAGTCATATTTTCGTCAGTGAACTAACTAATAGGCCTAATGAATGAAGTAACCGACTTGCAGGTCACGTTAATGATGTAGTAACACTTCAGAACATCTTCCTTTGCATGCCTGTTTACAGAATGAACATTAGAGCAGGTTGACTGTATTGCATATTTTATATCTGACCTAGGTTGGCCACTTTGACATCCACCAATGTCCCTCAGGGTATTACATCGGGCTAAGTTCCTAGGCCTGATTGGGTCTCCACTTCTCTCCTCTGCACGCTTTTTGAGTGTGTGTGCCCTTAGAGAACATGGATGTGTGGTGTGTCAGTGGACTTCCTCCAGCCGCTGCTCCCTGCGCCACGGCTGTCGTCGGGCCAGTTGGTCTCTGCCAGCCCCCTTGCCATCACCAGGGAGGATGGGTGTCTGCTCCATGACGGTCCGTGACCCATTGTTGGGTGTGTCAGGAACAGTACGTCTGCACCGGGACTCTCCTCCTGATGGTGGGGTGCGGCTGTCCCTGACGGCAATAGCACTGGGCACCAGGCAAGAGGAGCAAGCCATATTGGACCACATATCCTGCTGTGGCTCCTCACAACAGCTGTTGCGACTGCTGCGCTCCTCGCCGCTCCTTTCTGACAGCGCAGCCGCCGCCGCCCTGCATCGGTTGGCTGACCTCGAGCAAGACGGAGCAAGGGCTGGGCTGCGGGACCCTTCGGTTTTGTCCGACATAGCCTTGCGGGGCCTCTGCCAGAGGCTGGAGCAGGAGAGCAGTCGCCTGGGGGACACAGCGCTGGTGTCTACCCTTTTGGGCTGCACCCGCCTTTACCTGGACCCCTGGAGCCGGCTGCTGGTACGCCTAGTCTCAGAGAGCCAGGAGCGTCTGGACCAGGAGCGGCTCGGAGTGACAGAACTGTGCATACTGGCCCGAGCGCTGCTGGCACTGGAGGGTCCGGAGTGCACCATGCTAGAGCAAGTGATGGAGCAGCTCCAGCTCCGCAAGCCAACCCAGTGGAGCCTGAACGAGCTGGTGGCCGTGTACGGAACACTTGGGGCGGGTGTAGCTGAGGGTGGACGCTACCAGGACCTGCTCAACGCTATGCACACCCACACGCTGGCCGTGGCAGGACGCTTGGAGCCCCTGGCAGTGAGCGAGGTGCTTGGGGCCTTGGTCGCCATGGGTCAGAACCAAGCGCTGCCCCTGGTGATCGCCCTCTGCAAGCAGGCTGTGCGCCACGTGCCTGTCTTTACTGATGCCCAGCTGGCAGATGTGCTCTCTGCTCTGATGTATTTTGGCCACAGCGATCACTTTCTAGTGCAGGCATTGGAGCATCATATTCCTAAGAAGGCTTTCATTGCACATCCAGACACTGTCACTAAAGTGATGCAGTACTTTGGCCGGCGCTGCATCTGGTCGCCAGCTGTCTTCGATGCCATCGCTGAGAGCTTTGTCTACCGCGCTGATGACTACAGCACCGGTCAGGTGGCGAGGCAGCTGGAGGCGCTGGGGACGCTGGGTTACGTGCCGCCCAACGCAGCACAGTTCTTCCGGAAGGTGGAGGCGTTGCTGCACGCGCGCTTCTCCCAGTTCCAGCCTCGGGTGCTTCTGGAGCTGCTGCATGCCTGCACGCTGCTGCATCGATTCCCTCTCAACTTTGTCTCCAAAGTTTTCAGCCCTTATTTCCTACAGCAGCTACAAGGTACACACTGCGACTTCATGAGATTTGATGCAATTGTACTGCTATTTACCACTTATGAAGAAGGCTAATATTGTAATCTGAATGGTAATGTAAGTACTTGGGCTGCACAATTACATGTTTCAAGGTAAATCTGGTGTGTCTAGTAATGATCGTCGTAGTTGAACTATGTTATCAAGACAAGTCTGTCATTTTTCACTTTTACATCCTCTTAGCCATTGAGTCAGAGGTGTTTTAAGCCTGATAAGCAAATGCACCCTTACAGCATGTTGTGCTCCTTGTTAAACAAAGACAACTTTTTTGTGTGAAAAAAATATTTTAGATTTAGTGAGTTAGGTGCTGTTTTTTTGTGTGGCATGCAGAAAAAGACTCGGGAGCAGACAGAATAGTGCTGGCTCAGCTTACACAACTTCACATGACTGTGAAGCTGGAATGTCCTTTTTATAATGTAAGTATTCTGGGACCAGATTTGATAGAATCGATGGGCCTTTGCATCTATCTGCTCATGTATGTTTATCCCTCGTTCACAGGGCCCGCCTCTTTTGCCAAAGTACCGTGTAAAGTCCTTCCTGATGCCAGGGCGCTCTTTAGAAACTCCTGTTGATGGCCACTTCTATAACTCTGTCAAATCAGGGTTGGTGGACTTGCTGGGAGCCAGGGCATATTTTGCCTCTAAGGTTCTAACTCCTTACTGCTACACATTAGGTAAGTAGATATCCACTCACACTCGTAGTGTAATATTTTACTCAAATTCAGTTAATTGCTTTTCGTGGTGCTCAAACTTTAATGCTTTGTTTGCACCTAAAAAACATTGTACTGTATACAGTTAATGTATCTGGGTGTACAGCTGTGGTCATTGGTCAATTCCAGCAAGTCTGCACTGTGTTTGAAGAAGTGATGAAGGAGGATCTTAAATTTATTAGCTGTTGATAGGTGAAATATCGCCACTTTGTTGCCAAAATCATTGACTCGGTTATGTTGGATCTTAATTTAAATGTCTTTTAAAGAATGATAGTGATTCACTTTTGGTTATATATACATGACCATATATATGAATGGTCTTTCATAATACATATGCATGTTCTGTCTGCAAGAACACCATTTCCCATTATCCTGTTTATATTACATCTATATCTATATCGTGAACTGTGAGAATATTATTATTCTAAGATGAGCTGATTAAAGAGGCAGAGATTCTCCTGTGTGTTCTAAGATGTGGAGATCAAATTGGATGAAGAGGGATATGTGTTGCCAGCCAGTCACATCGATGAGATCCACAAGAGGTAAAGTTAGGCTGAGTTTTTTTTCTTTTTTTCCCCGAGCCGACTGCTGACACAAGCATTTTGTATTGATGGAGGTCTTGCTGCATCTGTGTTGTTGCACCAAGTCACTTTAAGCTGTGTCTACAGGATTGCTGTGTGCATCAATGGGCCAAAGCGCTTTGCTGTGAATGCACAACAACTGCTGGGGAAAGAAACCATCAAACAGAGACATCTCCGCCTCCTGGGCTATGAAGTAGTGGAAGTAAGTGGGCGTTTTGTCCAGAAGTTAGTGTTTTTTTTTTTTTTATCTGTGGTTATATAACCATTGTTATATTTTCTTCCTCAACAGATCCCATATTATGAGTTTGAGAAGCTCAAGGGAAAAACTGAAATAGTGGAGTATCTTCACAAGAAGATCTTCCCTCTAAGCTACAGACTCAGTTGGTGAACACGGACAGGCTCCTAACGTATGGGGCACAAATGACACTACCAGGCCGGATATCACACACCTATTCACTCTTTATGCATTTATTTGATCAGTGTTTAGATCAACATATTTATTAACTTGATTGTTAATATGTATGTACATGTATTATAATGCAAGTCATATTAAAGTACTTTCGCTCCCTTAATCAGAGTTTCTCTGGTGTAGGAACTGACAAGAAAAGCACTGCATGCAAGTCAGAGATATTGAGCTTTACTCTAACCTTAAAATTCATATTCAATGAAGAAAAGGCTTAGCTCAAGAGAAATGAAATATAGAATAATTTATTATCTCGCTTGTTGGCAACACTGTTGCAGTACAAAGTCAGTCAACCATAAACCAAGATACCTGTTATAACTACAAAAACAATGCTTTGCCTTATGCCCCCTAGAAAGAAGTAAAATCAAAAGAAGAATAAAAAATTAACAATTTTGATTGCAACAGATACATTCCTGATATTGATAGCCGTAACAGGTTAGTCTCTGGATGAGCGTAGGACAGAGGTGTTTGCCCTCTCAGCATTACCATTTTCCTTCTCAGGCATATTGGCTGTGTTTATAGGCTTGAGTTTAATATAAACATGATTTTCATATCAAAAAAGAGTATACATTGTTCATATAGGCTTTATGTAGCAGGAATCTGAGGCAATCCGAATTCATCCACCAGAACGCCATCCTGAAATACAAACATGAGACACGTCTATTAGCGACATAGCACTGTTATGTGTTGTGTAGAGATTGGGTTAGAAACTAGAAAAGGCTAAAACACAGGACTGAACCCATTCTCCCTATCGTATCTCGAAGGATTATTTCCCCTGCGATAAATAGTCCTTTATCTGGACGCCAGGCTGCGCACCATCAATCTTCTCCACTATGAATCTCTGTTGTCAATTGCGCAGCCAATGCCAATTTCCCCCCATTGGCTCACAGATAGCTGGTGGACAGAGGCCAAACCCATTACACTGCTGGTTCCGTTCCACTGCTCTCGCTCTCACCATGGGCATTTGTCATGCTGTGCTGCCTTTGTCACCAAGAGGTGTGGAATGAACTTCCGAACTCTCCTCTATGTGAAGGAAACAATGCTTTTCTAGAGAGAAGTCTGCCTGTGGATGATTGAAGGAAACAAAAAGTGTTTACCCTGTTTGTAGATTTATCTCCAGGCAGACCCTCAGGTATGGATGGGGCAGTGGAAGCTTCATCAAGGTAAGAGGAATCATCATCCAAGAGCAGTTCATCACCAAGAGCATCCAGTTCTAAGAGCAAAGATACATACTGTGAAACAATCTGTCCTTGTTGAGTCAAACTATACGGTATATCCTTGGTCTGGCTGCTGTAAGCTTCACATGTAGCTGGTTTAGTCTAGTGTCTCTTAAGTTATTAGGCACCTTTTCTCAAATGTGTGGCACTTGGCTGATTTTAATCAGACAAATTCATTCTCAAGGTATGTATTGAGTTTATGAATGTATCCTGTATATTAGTACAACATTAGTTTCACAACCAGACCTTAAAGCAGGGCTAAGCAACGTTCAGTTTTTTTCTCTCACGAGCTCCCTCTAAAGACCGCCGTATTGCAGGCGGGCCGCTGCTGTTGAACATTGCAAATGCTGTATCTACCGTTGTAGGCCACAGTGGCGCATTCTACACCGTTCGTTCGCCGTCTAATGATTCATGTTAGCATCCTAAACAGTATGAAACGGATTCATTAACTGAAAAATGTTGCTTAATGGCCCTTTAAAAGTGATAGACTAAACTTCTGTAAGTGTGGGGACATATTACTGACCAGCTTCAAGGTCGTCTTCATCAATTTCGGGTGTGCCATAGCTGCGGCTCAGGGCCTCCTGCACTTCGCTGGCATCCTCCATCATGTCCTCTAACTGATCCTGAAGGTCCTGCAACCAGAAACAAACCTCCAACATCATCTATCACCGTTATACTGACTGATCACATTGCTTCACACAGGGACACACAACCAATGGATTGTAAATATAGAGTGAGAACACTGTAAATTAACAAAGGTTACCTCAATCTGATCAATTTTCACATTTTTGTATGCTTTCTTCATGTCTTTGGCTGCAATCTTCATTGCATCCACCTACAAACAGAAGATGTCAAATGTTGAATTCAAGGCATCTGTAATTAGAGATTCATTTGTGCTAAAATGTGGCATGTGAAGGCTCCTACAGTGGTTTTAGTGTCCTTAAGAGTCTGGATGGTATAGTTGGCTTGCTCCATGTTGAAGGACTGTTGCATCAGCTGATCTCTCTGCCCCTCATACCTAACAACAAAGATAGACACACATCAGAGCACTCCCTAATGTTTATGGCATGATCCCAATAAGCTCACTGCCCAGGAGTAAACACAGCACCACACACATTATAGTGTATTGTGTGTTTGTGTTCACCTTACTGTCATCATTTTTGACTACTGGTGGTGATTAGTCTTTTTAGAACTTTCAGTATGAAATAGAACAAATATGTACACATGTTAAAAGTGCTGTATGAGATGTTGCAGGATTTTAACACGATTTCATTTTCTACTCAAATCGTAGGCATCTCCACTTAAACGGCTAGCTTTCTGCCCCCTGAATATGAAAAACTTTGGAAAAAAACCCGGTCTCGAACGACAGTACAGGGTCTGTAACTCAAACCTGAGTGATGTATTCAAACAAAGGCTAGCGATAGGGGGATGCACTTAAGCATAACAAACAACGCCAAAGATGGGGTGGAAGTTAATGCGCGTCCTCTACCAACTTTATTGTCGATTGGTTGGACGTGGTTTGTTGTGTTTAGGTTTGTTTGAGTGTTCGTTTGAGTATTACAGCCCCTGTGTTGATGTTCGAGACCGGGGTTTTTCATAGTGTATTCAGGGGGCAGAAAGCTAGCTGGTCAAGGTGAGATGCCTATGATTTGAGATTAAAATAAAATCGCGCAAAAATCCTGCAACATCTCAGAGCACCTTTAATATCCTCAATTTTTTTTCCTGCATGGCTGGTGCCTGTGTTCACTAATCCTCATTACGTTTAAAATGCAATGAACCAATTCGATATAATGAACCCCATCTATAATACCAGTAAACATCTATACCAGTGTACATTTTGTTAACACATTTATCTAGTGGCCCATTTGTAATGTGGAAATGTGTGATTGACTTACATTCTCTTCTGCTTCAGGACTCGCATAGCTTTCTGCTTTACCATGTTCTAGAAACATTTACAGGGTAAAATTATGTTATTCTGTTGAAATGGAGTCTAAATTGAGAATCAACAGGAATATAATACCATGTATCTTGATTGCTAAACCATACAGTGATGTTGATATTTTGGTTCAGCAGTAAATGTTACTAATTAAATGGCATTTTATGTGGGCTCATGACTGGTTTCGGTCCAGCCATTATTTTTCTATTTTTTAAAACCAGGAATATGTATGCAACTTATGTTTACATATTGAATTTTACAAAAAAGTGTTATAAGGCATCATCCATAGCCACAGGCACTTTCACACAGACAGGAAAATATCTGTTAATGTGAGTAAGTATAGTTTGACATTACCTTTGAGGGTCCATCTCGCATCTTCTTCATCTGATCCTTGTATTTCGCCAGCTCTGCATCTAATCTGCCTATTTTCTTGTCAATGGATTCAGCTCGTGAATCCACCTGGGTAGATGAGGTGCAAGATTAAAAATTAAAACATGATTCTCATTTGACATTTTTCCAAAATCTGACTGCCATGTAACCTGTCTTTCAAGTCTGACAGTTAACGCCCATCAGTCATCAACAATGATTCCAACCCCGGAACGGTTATTTGATAAATTATGACTTCATTTATTTACACTTCTAGACAAAAAAGAGAGGTTATTGTTACTAGGTCGCGAGTTCCGAAACGCAGCAAACTAACAAAGACGTAATAAAATGGACACAAAGCATTTTACCAGAGAACAACGAGTGTTGCCAGACCGCAGTTAACATTATTTTTGAAAACACATTAAAATTACACGCCATGACAATGTCAATTACCAAATAAACAATAAACTAGACAAATGCGTGACTTGACGTTGCGACGTAACGTTATCATCTTAGCTTAACAGCTAACATTTGATGATCTGTTTGATAAATGGGGACAACCACTTCGTCTACACTTAACGTTGTCACACAAATTAAATTCTGCATTGCTAAGCTTACGTTAGTGTACATTCAGATGAATAACCACATCGGCATTTGTTTAGTTAACTCTTGACAAGGCTAAAGCTTTGTAAACAAGCTTCTGAAATTCTTAATGTTAGCTTAACGTTACGCTAGCAGTCATGACAGCTGATTAACAATGAACAAAGTTCCTTTGTTTGTTTGGCACAAGGCATTTAAAAGTTACTTAATTTATACTTACACCCCCTATACAATCTGACAAATTGGGTGGTGGACCCTTAGGTTTACCTCGACCAAAAATTCGATTCATTTTGTATAAAGTTAAAATAACAATAAGGCAGGACGACTAACTAAATTCGGTTCCAACCCTACGAGGAAACCCAATCCCGGAAATAACCTCAGGATGACGTTCCAGGTCACATGTCGCAGAGTCATGTCTACAAAGTTGTTGGGCACAGAAACAGGTAAACCATAGACTGTATATACAGTCTATGATGTAAACAAAACAACAAAAGAAAAGAATTTGCTGAAAATAATTTCCTTTGGCCTAGGTGATTCAATCTTTGAACCCTGGCCACCTGAGGACTGCATCCTGCTTTGCTTTGCTGCTGCTCTTCAAAGCAGGTTCTGATGGACAGGCTCAGTCTTAACTCTACGAACAAAAATGGCCTACATTGTGTGTGTGACAGGGAAACTAGAGTGATGCAGTAGCCTAGCCAAAAATGGAGTAGGCTAAATTGTAGTATTTTGTAGTATTTTATTAATGCACTTTTTGTATAAAAATATTGCATTTCAGAAAGTATCACATGCATAAATGTATGTGTGTAAAGTAGGCGATGTTGTCAGCCTATTGGACATGGGTACGAAAAGATTAAATGTGTGTGTTTAATGTAGGCTAGCCTATGTGTGGTCAGTGTAGTAAATTGTATGTGAGGGCATAGTAAGGGATGCATTTTGCTGTGAATGTGAGGCTTACTGGTGATAGCAGTGTATTAGCCTATGTATGTGGGGCTGAGATGGCTTTCTGGTAAAAGTTGTGTGTGTGTGAGTGTGCAAGAGACTGGTGATGGCTTAGTGGGTGGGTATAGTGTACTGCGTGTAGGGAGGAGACCTACTGGTGATTGCAGTGAAGCCTTTCATTGTAGTTTTGATTGTGTTGACTGAAGTAATATTGTAGAAATAACTGCAGTTTTGATGCAGGATCTTTCCATAAAGTACTTCACAACATTCATAGGGTGCTATATCTCAAAGCATTAAGATCACACCTTATTGGGCATGTGGGGTGTTATGGGGAGAGTAGAAATTACTATATTTATATTCACTGTAATGCCAGTAATATATGTGTGGGCATGTGTAATGATCTGTTATTTGGAATGATATCAGCGGGTGTACCATCAAAGCAAGGTAGTTGTGTAGAGGTGAGGTTGAGGTAGCCTAATGCCATTTAACATTGGACTGGTAGCAATGTCAAAAAGTGGCAACATCAAAGGTTAATTATCAGTCTTTTTTATCCCCTCCATTACCTTTTTTACTTTAACAACTCTACCATATCCCTGTGAGCCAGTGACAGACAAAGAAGAAAAAACTTTTATCTTTAACCTCCATTTCCAAAGGCCTATATATACTATTTACAGAAGAACTCGGCGCTACCCAATCTTCATTACCTTACTTTTACCTTTATTTTTTACCATACCTTTTTATCTTAAAGGTCTCATTCCACCGTATTTTCATTCCTTTTGTGGTGGTCTCTTGTCTAAAATAATGTCATGAGAGTTGGTTTTGACAAAAAAATATGCTATGGTTGTCTTGTTTCAAGCTATTTTAGTTAGGTGAAAAGGAGAGCAGGGATAGCTTGAGAGGATTCTTATGAATATTAATGATATGCAAATGTATCGCCTCTGATTGGCTAACGGTACTGTGACGCTCCCTCTAGTGGGTCTGTCTGCAGGCAGCCTAACGTTTTCTTCAGGGCGGGTTAACTGCATAGCTAATGTTCAAATTGACGTACATTTGTACGGCTTTTCCGATTCGCTCGTTTTTCCCGGCAGTTTTCTTTCACAGGCGAATACAGACTACAGGGGTAGGAGAGCATTTTGAAGTTGAGCATAGAAGTACAACTTGGGCTGACCTATGGTAATGTAAAAACATCAAGTCTTAAACGGTTTATTTTGGAAGGAGACCTTTAAATTGCCACCTACTTAATCCTCAATTAGGAAATATTGTGTACTTGCAATAAACAGAAACTTTGCACAGTTTGGCCTACAGCTACTTCAACGGGTTTGTTGTGTGCTTATGGTTCAAGATGGATAAACCAACTACGTTATTTATTTAATCCAGTGTTGATAAGCAGGCCAGCTCTCTCCACTTTCAGTTAGCTTATTTTCTGTCAAGTCTCCATCCTGCTGCTCTCCAGTGTCCTCAGTATCAGATGCCTTCTGTCAGTCCTCAGGCTTCATCCTCCTTGCTGTCCCATGTTTCCATCCTCTTGTTATCAGGGGCTGGCTGGACTCATCTGTTACACTGTCTTCCCCTTTAATTTGCCCGGCTCTGAAGCGCTGCTCTCGCTAGCTCTCTCAAAGGAACCTTCTCAGCTCCCACGTCAGTTTCTTTTCAGTCTCCTAAGAGTTTTTTTTGCCCCTGCCTTAATCACACAGATACCGGAAACTTCCAGTTCTTTCCTAAACTCCTGTAATTTATTCTCTTTTTGTGCTCAGGGATCATAGTATTCAGTTCTAGGCAACTGGACTTTTTTTGGAGATCATAGTATTCAGTTCTAGGCAACTGGACTTTTTTTGGAGATTTAAGACATTACCTTAGCTTTATCCATTCTAACTGGAGGAGTTTATGTCTCCTGGCCTGTAGGTGTAATGTGAACTGTAGACCACACCCCTCATCATGTGACCGAGTTCTCCCTCAGTTCTTACCACCTCTTTGATTTCTTACAAAAGTTGGCAATACAATCAAGTAAATACAGTGTGTGTGTATGTGTGTGTGTGTGTGTATTTATTTGCAAATAATCATTCTTCTCAAATAATTAATCTTAAAAAAGTAATTCTTTTGAGAAGTATTTGCACTATTTCAAATTACGTTTGTCTGCTTACTAATATATGACCAGTAAAGTCTAGCATCTACACCGAAGTGAGTACTCACAGTGAGCATGTACTAATTGTGCCCAAACTGTTCCACCTAATTTTTTGAGTGACTATCACTCTTATGCAGTGCCTTAACCCTTACACCATATTCACCAGGACTGCACAGATTTCTACTGAACTATCTCCCATTTCTTAATCCAATTTCTTGATCCGGCGGCACTCCTGAATGGTCCTCAACCCACTCCACGGTCCATGCCACTGCCTCCCTGCTGAGGGTCACCCCTGCCTTCCACTGCCTGATCCTGCATCTCTGGCTTCCTGTGTGGACTGCCTTCAGCTCCACAGACGACCCTGACATGATTAAAACAGCCTCCAGCTGGCCCCTGGCTTGACTGCACCTAATGACATGGGACTATAACCTGGGATTATAATGGGACTCCTATATTACTTTATTTATACCACAATTTTCTTATAATGTGTACCTAATGGAATAATAGTGGACTAATCACCATCTGAGAGACTGAAAACCTGCCCTAGGCAGTTGGGCTTGCCCCTTGAGCCGTCGGAACTGCCCAAGGTTTCTACCTTTACCATAACAAGTAAAAACAAGAAACGCTGATAGGGAGTTTTTCCTTGCCCCTGTTGCTCATTGGGCCTCTTTGTGTTAAGCGCTTGAGACATGCCTTTTGTAAAAATGCGCTATATAATTAAAATGGAGTTGAATCAAATTGAATTGAATTGAATACTCACCCCTGTGAGATCCTGGATATTCAATGTAGGGAGGAATGTGAGGATTGTTGCAGTACCCACTTTCTGCCTCTAGGTTTTGCTCAAGTACAGCCATGAGTTGAGCAAAGGCGATCTTTATAGGATATTTGCATAGATTATTAATTGCCTAATGTGTACAGAAAAATGCTATTGTGTTTGATCATTTTGCTTTAAATTGTACTTTTAAAAAATCTGTTAATTATGAGCATAAATAAATGTAAACAACAAAATGACATATTGTCTTATGCTTGCATTGTTGATCATATGTCATTCAATTTTTCAGGCCATTACATCTGAAATGAAAAGGCATTATTTGGCTGATAAATACAGTCCATTTGCTTTGCCTTTGTATAGCTGATGTGACACAGACACGTCAAAGGGCACTAATGCATCAGTGCCAGTAGCCTATTCGTTTTTTTTTTCACTGTTTTTTCTTTGCTTAAAACATTTGCCCACACATGCTCTATACATAATAGCCTCTATCTTATTTATCTGTCTGGAGCCATGGCTGTCTTCATAATCAGTTTTATTGTTCATGTACTTTTCGGTGCCATTGAGAATAGATTTAGCCCAGGCACTGAAATGTCAAAGGAGGCTACATATGATCTCGTAAGCCACTGGCAGAGAGCATAAAAACACAGGGCTGCTATTGAAGTGGAGACTGGGGAATTTAAAGAAAGTAAGACCTTGGGTTTGTGACAGGGGTGGTGACACTTGGCCAGATATCTAAAATCCTGTGCCTCTGTCCCCCTAGGCTGTGTGAGTTGCCATGACAACCTTTTGATCCTTGATTGCCCAAGTCAAATGTAGAATTGGAACTTTCTGAGGTCAGGGAAGCAGAGCCACAGAGCCTAGAGACATCTGTTGTAGCTGAATTTGTTTCCCCACCCGAGGTAAAAGCTGTCAGATGCCTTATTGTGCAGTCCTGTGACAACAAGAACAAATCTACAAAACCTAAGAAAGTAACTGATCCATGTCATTTTTTTCCTGCTGTTCGGTTGTCATCTGTGCAGTGTGTGGTCATTGCATTTGTAATAAGACTAACAAAAACTGAACTGGATTTGTTTCAGCTGCCCAGCACCCCTAAGGGCGACTGCTGGGAACAATGATTGGAATGATTCATTGGTCATTATTCACACACATATCAACATCAGATGGCAAAGGCCATGTTACAGTATATTTTGAAGAGTATATAACACTTGGGCTATCTCCTCTCACTTCTTCATAACTCTGCCTTTTGTCAGAGTAAAATCTCTCCAGGAGTGAAAATAACTAAAGGACAATTAAAAATGGGTTGTCTTTCCAGACAAGATTATGAGGAATCACGCACGCACACTTCCCAGACAAGGTTGTGAGGAATCACACACGCACACTTCAAACAAGTAAGGTCAGTTTCTGATTTATAAACTAAGCATGTATTCTATTTTGAGCATGACATATTTGGTTAGAGAGCAAAATCATTGAAGCAAACATACACTGGACATTTGGCTCATTTGCAAGCGAGAACATTTTTGACACATTTAGACTTTAGTGCAGAGAAATGAAGTGCACATTTTCATGTTTCCACACACCACCCACAGTTTTCTCAATAAGCCTATACGAGTGTTGCTGCCATTGTGAAGAGTAATAATATGAATATGAGCAAAAATATAATAAAAATAAATTAAAAATAATAATAATAATAATAATTTTAATAATAATCCTAGCAGGTTTTCTGGCTTGAGCTCATAATGAAAAATAACATATAGGCTAACTATATATAGGCAGATTCAATTATAGTTGCTTCTAGAAAGGCTGGGAGCTCTGCATCAAGGCACTGTTTTTACTGAGCCATAAACCCACAAGCATTGAATCCCTATTTGACAAGATAGTTTTAGTTTACATATTAAAAATTAAAAGCTAAATTGTGCATGAAAAATAAAGTCTTCATGGGGTGGTTAACATACAGATATTATAAAAGTCCTGTCACAAAAATCACATATTGAAGTTTACTTGTTATATAATGCTTCACAAGTATTTCAGCCATATACTATAGATTAAAAATACAGCAGAATTGTGACTCGTTAGACAGCATGCACATTTAGCATTTCATTTACACATTATGAATCCAAAACACACACACACACACACACACACACACACACACACGGAAACAGAGTGCTTTTGCCTTTTTCATACATTCCTGTACAAAGGATTTGAAATGTGCACAACATTGCAAAAGTATTTCTTGACCTTACAAGCAATTGCAGAGGACTGAAGGATATTTTTTTTACACTCCTACATTTAAACATTTGTACATCAAAAAGAATATATACAACTCATGTCCATTTACTGACATGCAAACAAATACATTTCCCTCCCAAACCATAAAAAACAGAAAGCTCTAAATATTATATAGGGCCAATACAGTTTGTCAGCAAAGTAACAAATAGGAATGTACTGCAGAATGTGCCTGCAAGTTGTTTTCTATGACACATCACATCACCTCTGAAGAACTTTAAACTAGTTTAGCCTACGGTAGGTAATTCATTTAATACCCAGGGTCTGCAACCACAATTCTGAAATGTACAAAGCAGGCCCGACTGCAGATGGACTGATGCTACACCACAAACACACTTCAATCACAAGGTCTAACATGATGAAATATTTAAAACTCAAACTGCTTGGTGGAATTCCAGCAGTCAACATTGAGTTTGAGCCCTCTGTCAAATTTAAGATCATTCAGGTTCAGGATTTTTTTTCACCAGTTCCACATTATACATAAATCTGTATTTTTTGTTTGTTTGTTTTTGTTTAGGTGTGTGTTCATAAATGAAATTCTTTACATCCTGGACCACTAAGTGCACTTCAGGCAAAAATCCAGATCAGAAATGGCTCTTAACTGTTCTTTAAACAAATGTACAACATGTAGAAAATGTATCAAAAAATGATGCACAATGATAGAGAAACAACTGATTCTAAGTAAAATAAACAGCGGAACAAAATAATTTATAGTTATGTAGAGTGCAGTGTGATTCTCAACACAAAGGCAGAGTGTCAGAGCTGTCCCTGAGGAATGCACTACCACAGTTCCAAAGCTTCCCAGAGGCTTTGGTGTTGCAATCTCCCATAAGAGACCAAGCGCTCATTAATTATTCCCATGCACTGTTCACTGTTAAGACTTGATTAAAAATGAGCAAAGATATATGTCTTAATTATCAAATGGAAATGAATTCATAAAAAGCTGTACAACCACTATCTGCTCTGCCCTGGTCTGTCTATGCATCTCTTCAGTTCATCTGACTTGTGAAAACCAGTCCAGAATTATATTCGACAGAGAAATACATTTTCATGAGGAGTTGTGACGGCTCTGAGAGATGGTGTGACACCTACATCTTTGTGAATAATTCAGTTGGAGTCAGACTCTGGTGTCAGACAAGAGGGACACACTCATTACTGCATGGCCATGTCTGGGAATCAAGATGGGTCAAGACATTAGCAACTTTATCAGATGGAGCAAGGCAAGAGGAACCGTGATGAAAGTCAAATTAGCACGAGTGATCAGAATGGTTCTTTGTGGATGTAATAGGTTATTTTCCATTCACTAGGTGAGTACACCATTCATTCATCTACACATTTTCAGCTGTCCCTTCTAGAATGGTTTTCATGATAAAACATACCCCGGAGACCCTTTACATAAAACGAGTATACTCCTATACCACAGATTTTCCATACTGGAAAATAGCTAGAGTACCAAACATATTGGCGAATAGTAAGTAGTAAAGGTATTTTGGGCTTACAGGCTTCATAATTAAAGGCATTATCCGGAGTGAAACAACACGTAGCTTTGTTGATTCACGTTGCTAAGTACTATCCATAGGTATAAGAACGACAGATTTTCATGCATGGTAGACCGAGTAACGAAACGGCAGCCAGCGCTAACTGATTAGGGCATGTCAGTTTCGTTTTCATATGCCCAATATGCTTAGCGTTAGCGGCCAGTTCGTGAATTCGGTCTACGTTGTACCTACTGTTGTCATTCTGATACCTATAGACACCATTCGACAGCCTCAGTCAACAGAGCTACGGGTTGATTCACTCCGGATAATCCCTTTAAGTCAAAAGAATAGGATGAAGATCATAGTAATAATGATGAAAGTGATAGCAGCAAGCAGCATAGTTTGTGAAAATGATTGCTGAAGCACATTATTCTTTGACCTGCCATTGCATTGTGCATTCACTACATCATGACTATATAAAGATAAAACAAATAAATACACACACACACACACACACACACACTATTAAATACATAAATGATAAAATGATGATATATACATGTATAAAATAATTTAGATTTTAGTTATATTTAATGATGTTAAATACAAAAACGAATGAGTATGGATCCATCAAAAAAATATGTCTGATCAAATCAACCCACAGCCCTGTCACCGAGGGATGTGTGTAAGAAGAAGAAAAAGGAAATTTAGAAATGAAACAGAAACTAATAGCTGGCTGAAAGTTGATTTCTGGTTGACCTAGAGACCTTGGACGATTGAGCTATGGGTTAATTTACCTGGAATAATTCTTTAATCCACCATGGCGTTTTATAATAAAAACACCTCTTAATAGCCCCTTTCAGAAGAGTGAATAAACCACAGTTGAGAAAAGCCACTTTTAACAGCCAATTATGACAATTATAGAATGTCAGTAGGTGTTTTTTTTTTCCATTTTTGCCAGGTGTGCGTTTAGATTCACCAAACACAAGTGAACACTTCTCATTACACAATGATATTTGAATGCTTTTGGCATTTGAATGTTTTGATATTTCAACGTTCTAAAAGGTTTTAAACTGGAAACAAAAAAACACAGATGTGGTGAAGCAGCTTCAGCCTGTATTAAAGGCAAAGCTTGAGGACTGTCATATTGAAAACAATGTGAAATTTGCTTGCGTACTGTGATTACACATTTAAGTGACAATATAAGGTGCACAGATGGACAGTGGAAGGATGTAGCAAGAAGCATATCTAGATGCACATCTTTGCGCCTCTTTGCCACACATCTTTGGGTCTATTACTGGTTTTAGACCACTACCTCCCTTGATGGTTCGCCTTTGTTTGTAACTTTGGCCAAGAACTTCTGAGGAATTGAAAACTGTTTTCCAATGTTTGTGAATGATCGCCAGCGTTTGTCAAACTGAACGCACCATCATGTAAGGTTTTTCTTAGGTGACTAACAGGCATCATTGTAAAGGGTTTTTTTTTCAGTGGGATCACAGGACAGATGTGACCTGAGTCAATCCTAGATCATGGGAGTCCTCCTTCCCGGCCTGTGTGATGGAGGACAGCTCCACGGCTAGTCAGGCCGGCTTGGCGGTCCGTGGTGGGCTCTCAGCAGGGCAGGGGAGCTGCCGCGCCCCAGTCTCCCCCTGCCTGCTGCTCCCCCTGGTCTGACGCCCGGATCGGCCCCTGCTCCCGTGCACGGGGAAGCAAAAGTCCTTGAAGCAGCGCTTGAAGTTCTCGTCCAGGAAGGCGTAGAGCACAGGGTTGAGGCTGCTGTTGGTGTAGCCCAGCGCCACGCAAAAGAAGTAGGCCGCCATGATGGGCGTGGTCTCGGGCACCGCCACCAGAGCCTTGACCAGGATGAAGATGTGGATGGGCATCCAGCACACCACAAACACCAGCACTACCACCAGCACCAGCCGCGTGATGCGCCGCAGGTTGCGGTCCTTCTCCCGCGAGCCCGACAGCATGCGCACGCTGCGCAGACGCAGGATCATCAGCGAGTAGCACACGGTGATGATGAGCACGGGCGCCACAAAGGCCAGCACAAACACACACAGCTTCATTAGCTTGTCCCAGTACTCATAGGGGTCGGGGAACTGCAGGGCACACTCTGTGGTGCCTGGGAAAGAGAGAGGGGGGTTGGGGTGGTCAGGGAGAACAAGATAGAAGCACGAGAGCCAAAATAGAAGAATAGAATTGATGGAGGGATGGAGACAAAGAAGAAAGAGGAGGAACAGGAGCCAAGGCTTAATCAGACCGGCAAAGCTGGCACGTTTTAAAATAAATAAATGATAAATGCGGTAATTACCGCAGTACTGTTTTACGATGCAGGCTTTGAGATTAAGCTGGCCTCAGGAGGCTAATTTACTTCTAAAGAGGGGATCAACAATCCATCTGACAGGCCAGGTGAGCTCTCTAATGAACCCATCAATCAAACTACCAGCAGTGTTCAGACCTCAGTATGAGTACATTCCTGCTGGAGGGTGAAGCATTGAATGGGTATGTATGGGCATGTGTCTGTCTTACCATTATTGGTCTGAGTACCTCCCAGCACCATTGCAGGCACCCCAGCTGCTGAAGAGATCACCCAAATGCCCACGTTGATGCCCTTGGCTTTGAGTGGTGTGCGAAAGTCCAGCGCTTTCACTGGGTGGCACACAGCCACATAGCGATCCACACTCATCATGGTAAGGGTCAGTATACTGGTGAACATGTTGTAGTAGTCAATGGAGATGAAGACCTTGCACACCACCTCCCCAAAGGGCCAAGAGTGAAGCAAATAGTCTGCGTTCTGGAAGGGCATGGTGGTGGTCACCAGGGCATCCGCCAGAGCCAGGTTGAAGATGTAAATGTTAGTGGCCGTCTTCATCTTGGTGTACCTTGGCGGTGGACAGAGAACAAACTGTAATTGAGAGGGGAAGGAGGAAAGCACAGAGACACTAGACCAGAGAGTTTATTCTTCTGAAAAATAATAATTGCTCGAATAGCAATGGCATTGGCAAGGTCACAATTTTGGCTACTCAGTCTTAAATTCCCCATCAAAGATCTGCTGAATGCTTCATTAGTGCAAATATAATTGTTAAATAGTGCCATGGCATGGTCATGTGAGAGAATTGATTCAAATGTCCTCAATGAAAAAAAATTATATTAGAAGCTGTTAAGTCAAATGGAACACTCTCCCTTTTGATCTAATGAACTAATAAGAAATGTGAAGAGAACATATTCAAGGTAAACTATATTTCCCAAATACTGTGATTGGATGTAAATGTTAGTAAAAGTACAAAAATATATGTCTTTAGCGTCTTTGCATGTTTTCCATTATAAAATGTTCCAGATGTTTTTTACAATGTATTAATTTCTTGGAGCTTTGGCCTATGTATCTAATATTTTATAGTATAATCAATCAATCAGATTAAGGTTTCACTAAACTGGCTTATTAAATCACTACATAACTGCTTCAATTTGTCACATTAATCAGCAGCTCGTAGCCTCTAAGTGACAGACCGGGGTTACTCGGGAATGTGGTGTGTTATCGATTTGTCAGTGAAATGACACTTCAGGGCTTTCAGGTGCTCATAAACACACAGTCACTTTTGCTCTCTCTCTCTCTCTCTCTCTCTCTCTCTCTCTCTCTCTCTCTCTCTCACTCACACACACACAGATACAAATATGCTGTATATCAACTGGTCACACTCACACGCACTCAGATTTATTTGTGTCCCTCATCATAAATACCGAGCCACCTGCTACACACGCCTGAAAAACCGCCATAAAAACAACTGAATCAGCACGCTATGTGTCAGTACATGGAATCACTCCATTAAATCACATTTATTCACACAGCCACCCACACAATCTAAAACACATACACATACACTCAGGCCTACCGCCTATGCTTTAACAGACATTAACATGCACATAGGTCTAGCCATACAGCTTCACACTGCAAATGCAGATCAGGGCCACACACGCACACATGCACATGCATAGTATACATACACACAGACACACACGCACCCCCCCCCCCCCCCCCCCCCCCCCCCCCCCTCCCAAGACAAATATGTAACATATACATAATCTAAACGTCTAAATACAAACTTGAAAACAGAAACTGATGTGTGCATACATTCACACATACACACACTTACACACACACATCAGAAACAGAAACCTACAAAGAGACCAAGGATTATTGAAACAATAAATAGTTGTAATCTGAATGTGAACAAGAGCACCCATAGTAATTCAACAGCTTCCGAGAAAATGAGAATACGCTAAAACCTTAACACATGACCTTAACACACACACACACACACACACACACACACACACACACACACACACACACACACACGGGATTTAGCACACAAACATAAAATTATTTTGCTCCAGGCAGGGTCAGACAAGCAATCAAATGGACAAAAATAATCAAATGGATACAGACAAAGTAAACCAATTCACCTTTTGATGTAATGGATCATTAACAAGCAACAAAAGGGATGTCTATAACATTAATCAACCCATGACCCATGACCTCACATAGCCTAACATAAATGTTAATAGACAGACCGTTTAAATAAAACACTATTAAGAGAAACAACAATAACAATACCTGATAATGACGTACATGACGAGGCAATTGCCTACCAGTCCCACCACAAAGACCACGGAATAGACTGCCGTGATAACCGGTATAATTGGGGACATAGGCTCGTGCGCCCAGCTGCCGCTGTTGTTATGCGTCAAGTTACGCGTGTCGGACAGAGAAGAGTTGGATATACAGTCTTCCACTAAAGACGACAGGCATTTGTCGTCCTTAAAGATCTCTACCAAATTTTGGTCCATCTTCCGAAATTGGACTAAAGGACGGACCGAGACTACAAGGTGATCTCTGCCGAAGCCTAAAGTAAGAGAGAAAAGAATCAGTGAGCAAAGAGCAGAAGGAGAATGGGAGAGAAAATGCGCGGACATTTTCGCGGACATCGAACACTTTAACTCGGTAAACTGTCTTTTACCAAAGGCTTGTTAACATTAAAACTCACAATGAGTTGGAAATGAAACTATGATTGTTCAACACAAGAATAGCACTGACTCACTGACGGACTCAACTTCAACCTTTTTACGTACCTCCTCCTTTACGTTTATTAACAGTCCGTCTTGCCCTTCTGATCTTTAAATGTTTGAAGGATATTGTAGCAACCGGTAATCTTGACTCAGGGTTCGTGCCGATGGCGGTTACTCAGTAAACTTTGACAGCACAAGGCAGACAGGGGGATACTGTGCCACCGATTCAGGAGCAGTGGGAGCGTGCGTATGTGCCTCCTCCTCCCTCGGTTCTAATATGACCTCAGATAAATTGACTATTAGACGTAAGCGTCCACGATTCACAACGCATTAATAGCCTACAGACTTTGGGCTGTCAATTGCAACATTACGAACGTACTGTGTGTATTGTGCATACACAAATTGCACACAGGTGTTGATCGGCTATTTCTTATAACGTCATTTATATCACAATAGGCCTAATAATAGTGTAGTTCTGCACGGTATGCAAATGTGCTATTTAGCCGCATCATGTAATTTTTTATGGAATATAACATAGCAGAAAACCGGCTTTGCTTATACCCCCTTTTAAGTCTAGCATATGTGTATGTGTGTGTGTAATCCCTTCAGGGATGCATGTGTTGGTGAGACCATGTCCTTCAGAGGGCAGTCTTCAAGCTCAGACATACTCTATGCAGTTCTCCCTGTTTGACAGACTGTCTTCTCTGCCCACCCCTATCCTATTCTCTCTCACATGCCTGACTGACACATTTCATCTCACAGTCTCTCCATCACACTTACACATTCAGTGCCTTGGGGAAAGGGCATGTGTATGGATGTGCATGCTTTGTTTGGAGGTAGGCTGTCAATGAACTGTACAGTTGTGTTAAGAAAGTATACTTGTTAGTGTTAATCATGAGCTCCTGGACCATTATATATATATATATTATACACACACTTAGTTTTACGTACTTCTTAGTTTTAATCATGAGCCCCTGGGTCACACACACACACACATATATATATATATATATATATATATACACACACACACATTTTCTTAATGGAATTCCAATTCTAGTCCAGGTAAAAATGTCAAGCAAAGCACAGGGAGTTAGGCTAGGGAGATGTTAAAGACATATGTAGCTCCATACAAATGGCTGGCAATTCAGCTGTTTTCACCGGTGTTCAGCAGATGACTTCATTGTGGCTAACTCATAAACTGATCCTATGGTGTGAGGAGCATATTTCAGCATTTCAGCGTTGAGGATATATACCACCTAACAGGTTGTTCAGTGACCCTCTTTATTGAATGCCTATTGGATGGGAATATAACACTTTGCCTCAGCAAGTTTTTTTTTTTAGAAATATTTGCCCCAATATTTGCTCAATTTTGTTCTTACTAAAGCAGAGCAATGTCTTTCCCACCTCTGTATCAGAGCCTCAACACGAAGCCCTTCTTGAAATTTGTCATTAGATGGATGCAAAAACAACACATATAGGCCTATTAATAAATTCCCAAGAACCCTAGGGGTACACATTTTAGGAGTAATTTCTTCTACTGCTTTTATTCTAATAAAAAAAGACATAAATCTAAGTTTCTATTGAATTTTGTCACATTTTATATTTGCATAAACATTTTTGTTTAATTATTTTTAGTCTAATCAAGTGACATGTTCCAACCAGCTTTCTTCTATGTACAGAAATAAGGTAGCTAGATGTTTGCAAATTCAACTATTTCCCACATGATGTCTTTGCATTTTCATGAAAAGTAACCCTTGAATTTTGCACTGCGACTTTTGCACAGCACTGTATATCCAGTAAGAGCACACAGTGAATATACCTCCAACTGGAACCTGGGCCCCTGTGGGTAGTTGGACTGATGTGAACTGGACGTAGGCACAGTGCTCCTAACAGCATTTCAAAACAAAATTCTTTAAAACATTTTCTCCGCTCCATACATTTCAATTTCATTTCCGGCCCCAGGACAGTCTAAAACATTCCCTGGGTAGCGATCGCGCTGTTGGTGCTATTTCAGATTGTTTCCTATTTATTACCCTCCTGATAAATTCCATTCGTTTCCATGGCAATGAACAGAAGGCTTCCCAATAGGGAAGCGAGAACATGCGCACTGTAGAAATGTTGGGGAAAGAAAAGAGTTCATCTAGTGCACAGTGACTTGGAACTAAAGACAACCCAAAGAGATGTTGTTCAAACTAAGTCTAGAGTGAGACAGAACTAAACTGAACCAGTGGAAAAGCTCAAACACACGTAACATTTACAAACCACATGTTAACAGCCAAGAAAAAACAAAAGCACAAGCACAATACTCCAAATATTGAAACCCTGAGAATAAGCAACATACTGTATATAGGCTGATACAAGCAGTGTTAAATAACTCTCGGTTTCTCGGTTCTTTTTGCAGACGTGCTGTTAAACACAGATACATCTCTGTTAAACAGAAATACTTTTAATAGCTATTGGGCAATATAAACAAAGTTACATACAGTTTCCCAAATATTTGTTCATGTATAGTAATTAAGTTTAAATTGTGTGTGTGTGCATGTGTGTGTGTGTGTGTGTCAAGTCAAGTCAAGTCAAGTCAAGTCAAGTCAGTTTTATTTGTCAATTTCTTCACATGTACTCGACATACAAAGGAATCGAAATTACGTTTCACACTTGTCCCATGCGTAGACGTTGACAACAATAAAGTGCAGATGCACAACAAGAAAAACAATTTAAACAATAAGGTACTGTTAAGTAAAAAAAAAGTGCAAGTAGGCTTAAGGCATTATACTTAGGTGACATACAGTATATATAAGACACAACATAACATAAAGTAAGTGTTCTAGCAATGTTGTTTGTTGTCTTAGTGCAACACAAGATTTTAGCAGCAGTAGTATTAAATATAAATAGTGGTAAAAAGTGGTATAAATAGTGGTAAGAGGAATACTAGAATGTGTGTGTGTGTGTTGAAGTGTCCGTTTGTTTGTGTGTGTGTGTGTGTGTGTGTGTGTGTGTGTGATTACATGCCTGGCAGTACCAATCAATCTGCATCCCTGATTAAGTCAGTTTATTTATGGCCACTGGTTAGCCAAGGCAAACTTGAATGCAAGGGGACTGTGTAATCTCCCACTCCAATCTGTGTTGATGCCCCTTCCTCCAGCTCCTCTCCCCCTCCTTTCCCTTCTGACACCCTCCAACCACCATCTCTCTTTCACCAGGAAGGCTGCTCGGCTCACACGGAGGATGTGGGCAGGCAGAGTGATGACTGCTTGCGGTCGATGATTACTAACAGGTCTCACCTCAACAGGAGGTGAAGAGGAAGGCAGGAATTGATCAGCATGGTTCACCTCTGAAAACCCATAGGGTTGCCAATACAATGAAAGGGATGAAAATCTAAAAGTTTTGGCCGGTAGCTTATTGGACCAAGTGAAAACAGGCACACTCACTTAGAGCATTATACACACACACACACACACACACACACACACGCACACAATATTAGATGTGAAAAACAAATAAAGTCTTTCAGACAAACTCGCAAACAGGAAAAATAAAAGAGAGACAAATAAACAAATAGAAATCAGTACTCATTTCAGTGTACATCAGCTTTTATGAAAAGCTTTTTACAGCACATCCACAGCCTCTCTGTGATTTATTGTGAAAAACCCTCAAATATACTCCCTGATGCATGCACACACACACACACACACACATACACACAAATGGACTAAATGATGCTTTAAGGGACTTTCATCTACTTTATGTGTCAGTACATTTGACAGACGTGACCAAATGCCTTTGAGGTAAACACATAGGCCTACACCAGGACACCAGGACAGTAATAGAAATGGTCCAGTCTCTCGCTTGCACTGAAAGGAACTACCACCACAAAGCCTTTTGTGTCCACAACAGCAT
The DNA here is from genome assembly GCA_017657215.1 of Limnothrissa miodon. Taxonomy (NCBI): domain Eukaryota; kingdom Metazoa; phylum Chordata; class Actinopteri; order Clupeiformes; family Clupeidae; genus Limnothrissa; species Limnothrissa miodon. The sequence continues at coordinate 133,537 of JAGFZM010000337.1, read as the reverse complement.
ACAGACAAAGACTAAGGTACCGTACGTGACCGCTTAGAACGGTCAGGTTTTCTGCATGGTCATTGAAGTGATCTGATTTGTTACTCATTAGTATGACCAAACACAATCTGCTGAAGCTGCTTCACCAGACATCCTAAATATGTATGTATGGCTGAACTGAAAGCAGAATGGACTAAAATGCTTCCTGAACATCCCCCTAGGGTTGTGCAGATCTGATTCACAGGTGTCAGGAGCCCTGGCTTGAGTCATTCCTGCAAAATCTGAGGTCATGTGATTGATCTAAAAAGTTCAATTACTTTCCCCCACAGAACTTTTGACATTTTGTAGATACTTAATAAGATTTCTTAATAATGAGGTTTCATCATTATACGGCTAATTGTGTTTAGTCATGCTGGTTAGTTACACAAAGCTCATATCAGATTTAGAGACCAAATCATGCACCAGAAAATTCAAAGGGGTTCACATACTTTTTACTTTGACTATAGGCTTTCTATTAGACAACAATTTATAAATAGAGAGATACTTGCAGGTTACAGCATGTCTAATCACACAATATGGCAATCATCATAATTCTTTCTAACTAAATAATCTGTTAAAGGTCTCCTTCCAAAATAATCCGTTTAAGACTTAATGTTTTTACATTACCATAGGTCAGCCCAAGTTGTACTTCTATGCTCAACTTCAAAAATGCTCTCCTACCCTGTAGTCTGTATTCGCCTGTGATAGAAAACTGCCTGGAAAAAAGAGCGAATCGGAAAAGCTGTACAAATGTACGTCAATTTGAACATTAGCTGCAGTTAACCCGCCCTCAAGAAACGTTAGGCTGCCTGCAGACAGACCCACTAGATGGAGCGTCACAGTGTTGTTAGCCAATCAGAGATGATACATTTGTATATCATTAATATTCATAAGAATCCTCTCGAGCTATCCCTGCTCTCGTTTTCAGCTAACTGAAATAGCTTGAAACAAGACAACCACAGCATATTTTTTGTCAAAACCAACTCTCATGACATTATTTTAGATAAGAGACCACGACAAAATTAATAAAATACGATGGAATGAGATCTTTAAATTCCAAAAGTCAGACTGAGAGAGAGAGAGGAAGAGAGAGAGAGAGAGAGAGAGAGAAAGAGAGAAAGAGTGTGAACACGTGTGTTGAGTGGGTAGTAAAATCTGACCAGATTAGCAGATGGTTAGGAGGAGTGTTACCATGAATCAAACCGTTACCGTGTCAACTGGAGAAAGGTTAGCTGTGTTCACACTTCTCCATCACCCTCCCCTACACGCACATGTTTACAATGCATTTGAACACCCTACTGTCAGAACTGTCTCGGGGAACTCTTAACATTTAACAAGAAAATGCAAGACTGCATCTGAATTCTATAGTTGGAAAGGTCAGTAAGTTTTCACACCACTGCTCTTGTGTGACTAAATGTGAAATATTCGCCCCTAACCTGCCTAAGAACCAAATCGTTCTGTTTTATTTAGCCTATGCTAATATGCAACTAAGGCTTTGCTTGTTACCATGTTCATTAGCTTCTGCCATGTTCTGCCATGTAACCAATAATAATGTATAATGCAAGAGCTTAATATGCTACATATACTTTTAGGGATAACGACCAAGCAGAATCTTCAGTATCAAAGAACTAAGATTAAATGGCTGAAGCTGTCCATTTAAACGGCAGCTAAATATCAAAGAAGATGACATAAATGGACCACATTTATGTAGCACTTTTCTATGACCATTCAAAGCACTTTACAATGTATGCCTCACAATCACATTAATGCAATCACACACTGATGTCATGCAAGGTGCCAACCTGCCACCAGGAGCAATCAGGGGTTTTGTTTCTGGATCAAGGATATGTCAATGGGGTCAGGTAGAGTGGGGCACCAACCGTCAAAGCTCTAGATCTACCTCCATATGACAGCTCATCCAGATTCTTTACCTTCTTCCCCCAAAACAAGTTTAAAAGATTTGATAAGCTATGAATCATGGTTATTTGTTGTTAAGGTGTGGTATTATTGGCTCTAGACCTGGCATTTGAATGGTGTTATTATCCAAACAGTATTGAAGTCCGTTTTATGTATGCTGCAACTATTTGCTAAATCCAAAATTTCAATTCAATTCAATTTTATTTATATAGCGCATTTTTACAAAAGGCA